>PVIJ01012876.1:0-47614 GCA_004024925.1 Scalopus aquaticus
ATTCCTCAAATTGCTAAACATGGAGCTCCCATACGACCCAGCAATACCACTTTTGGGAATTTACCCAAAGGACACAAAAACACTAATCCGAAAGGATACATGCACCCGTATGTTTATTGCGGCACTATTCACAATAGCAAAGGTATGGAAGCAACCCAGATGTCCAAAAATAGATGATTGGATCCAGAAGATGTGGTACTTATACACAATGGAGTACTATTCAGCATGGAAAGAAGATAAACACATGCAATTTGCAGCGACATGGATGGAATTAGAGGGAATCATACTCAGTGAAATAAGCCAGAAAGAAAAAGAAAAATATCGAATGGTTTCACTTATAACGGGACTATAGGGAGGCCGGGTGGGAGAGAGACACTCAACGGTGGGGGAGGGGGAAGGGGAGGATAAGGGCACAAAATGGAAGAGAGGAGAATACAGGGGACCATGGAGATGGATCACGGGTGAATTGGTGGTGGGCTGCCCAAGGGGAATACAAAATGTAAAAGACATAAATAACAATAAAATAAAAATGGAAAAAAAAAATTCACCACAAAAAAAAAAAAAGAAAGAAGGGAAGAATTTCTCTCTACCAATTACTGAAAATTTAAAACAAAATAAAAAGCTTTTGGGTGTTTCAGGGTTATCATTACATATTACCAAGATGATGCCTAACCAAACCTTAAGGAGTACAGAGTTGTTTGTATTTTGATAAAAGTCTGTGGGCTACAGTGCCTTTTAAATTCCAAAAAAAATAAAATAAAATAAAATAAAAATAAAAATAAAAAACTCAGAACAAGACCCAAGGGCAGGCACACATAGGGACGTTAATAAAAGCCTTACTTACAAGGGAGGTGAAAAGAGGAGGTGCACGGAAAGTGAGGGAGAGAAACACAGAGGTAAGTTGTTTAATACATCTTACTTGTAATGCTGCCTGCGCTGGGGTCCTGGGGCCTGCTGAAGGCGGCCAAAACCAAGTCCCCCGCAGTCTACATATCCTCCCTTTGCTATCAAGCATGTTGCTTACCTCCACCCTACATTTCCAGAAATCCCCTCTAAGAAGTCAAGTGTTATGGCAGATCCATGGCCTGATGGGAGTTGTAATCCTAGGCAACTGGGATCTCTTTGGTATGGAGGTGGCGGTGGAGTCCATAAAACATTAGTGGTGGAATTCATTCAGGGCATATTGTTCCTCCAACATATGTACTTAATATTGGAGTATCATTTAATAAGTTCTAATAATCATTTAATAAAAACTAAGCCCCACTCCTTGCCCAGCAGGCATGAATAAATAAGGGAATTGATAAGGTAGCCATGGGAATCTGGCTATCAGACTGACCACCATGCCCAGAAAAACCAGCCCAGATCCAGGAATCTGGAAGCAGAACCAAGACATGTTTCTGTGGCAAAGGCCAGTGCCTAAGACCAGACCTCCCAGAAGACAACTGGTGCAAACTGGTGCCCCAAGTAAGAAAGGTCTGAAAAAGAGAACATAAAATAGAAACTCAAATCCTGCTTCATGTGCAGACCTCTCCTGTCTTGCCCCCTGCTCTCTTGCATGGTCTTTCAATAAATTCACCTTTTCTGTTCTCCACTCTGTCTCTAGTGAATTATTTCCCTCCTGTGCCCCTGGCCTCACCCTGATATTTCTCCCTACTATACTTAAGATAGTGAAAATCTGCTACCTGACACCATAAAATTAATGATAAAAATTTCACAAAGGAATAAACCTCTCCCCCCTAAAAGAAACGATATATCAGAAAAACTTCTGCCATAGCAAAATGCATCTCTAAGACTGCCTGCCTATGTCTATTCAGGGATATCTTTTAACAAGCCTGTCCCTTTAAACACAGCTACTTTTGCCCACTTGTGTCTGTCCAAGTGTCTAACCTTTACCTGTGTGTGCAAAAATCTCCCTCTCCATGTGTAGGGTAACGAGAAAATTATCATTTTTTCCCACCCTCCCCTCAATAGATCTCTGCAGGCCTACGCACATGCCCAATGGCGGGCACCTGGAATGAGGTGTGGGCCTGCGTGAATAGGTGCACCTGAGCCAAGACTGAGGTATAAAGCAGCAGCAGCAGCAGCAGCAGCAGCAGCAGCAGCAGCGAACCGTGGCGTGGCACGGTAGGAGGTGTGGAGATGTGTTGTGGAGTGCGATAGATTTCTGCAGAGTACAGTGGAATACAGTGAACAACATCATGAAAATGACTAACAAAACAAGTCTGCTAGGACTGATGATGAACCTGCTTGGATTAGGATAGTTGCACAACGCCATGTTAAATCCACCGTGTGCCACTGAAATTTTCTCATAGGTAACCCAAGAACTTCCTTAGTGAGGGTCATCACCTACCCCCCCCCCATCAATGGCACCTGAAGCCAACACACAGGCAAGTTATTCATGTTACTTCTCTCTGCCAAGTTTACAGGAGGTATACATGCTATCATTATTTTTTTCTACTTAAATTTTCTTTTATCAGGCTGTCTGATTCTTTGCCAGTCTTAAAGAAACCAGGATAGAGAATGATTTCCTTTACATCTTAAGAGTTCTTGAAGTTGCTGGTGCAGACAGCCAGAAATTGAAAATGGATGCAGTATAGGTGAGAGTAAGGATAAGCTCATTCCCACAAATAGCAGAAAATTCCTTGGGGACAGAGTGGAACCCAAGTTAGTTCTCACTAATTTCATTGACAGAGAGAATCCTTTAGGAGGCACAAATATCTTTTTTCATGTATCTAAATATGAACACTACCCAGAAGAAGGAAAGCTAAAGAAGCATTCAAGGAAAGTGTATTTAATTGTACGTTAGGCAGCTACTACACATTGAGGAAAGTCAGTAAGCAAGGAGAAATATGAACAGTCAAATTCTCTGTCCTGACCTCCTGAATGTAAAGACAAAAGGACATCTGCTTTACCTCTGTCCTTCAAATCTTATGGAAAAATATGTCTGTGCTCATTCAGAAGCACATCAAGAAGGGGGTTCTGGGAAAAATAGGTCAGTCTGTTATAGGGCAATCCTGGGGGAATGGGAGTGACCTGGCTTGTAAGAACTCACAAAAGACCCAAAAGCAGACATGCAGAGAGAAATTTTTTAAAAGTTTTTTATAAGGAGAGTTAGAAGAGGAAGGAGAGAGATTAATTGGCAAGTATGTGACTGATGTTGTCTTTCCTACCGGCAAGTATTGATAGAAGCTAAAAATTCAAGAGAGCAAGAGCACAGATGTCTTCAGTTAAAAGCCCTGCATGGCTGCTTAACTAGATACCAGTACCCACTCCTACTAGCCCCATTTGGTAAGTCAGGTTCATAACATGCTGGGAGTTTATAATGATCCACACCTAAGATCCTGTTGGTGTGGAGACAAGGTAGAGTCCATTCAGGACATCATCACCCACTGGCTTACTGCTGACCCCTCACTGTTCTGACAAGTCAGGCCAAGTTGACAAATTGTAAAACCAGCACAGATACATTAATAGTTGTGCAGCAACAGTTGTAAATAGCTGTTACGGGGCAAACCCAAGAAAGGGGGATGGTCCTCTTTGTGAGTCCTCACCTGCATACTTAAGAGAACTTCACTCCTTTGCACATATCCACACTTTTGTCCTCATTTCACTTATAGTACTATAGGGTTTGCTCCTCCACATTTCTGGCTTCTATTGTTAGGACCCTCAGGAACTAACTCCACTCCAGAGTCATTGCCTTACAGGCTATTTCTTGTACATTCCAGGCATGCCCCCTCCTCATGGCCTTTGCCCTAGCTGAGTCCTCAGTCTCTCTTCTAATAGCCTCATTTTCTTCTGTATTTTTTCTGTCTTATTCCTAATGACTCCTGCCCTAAATATCCAGATTTAATACTTCATTCTGATCCTACTCTACCAGCATGCTTTCCTGTACATACTTTCCCAATTAAAAAAAAAGTAGCATTTTTCAATCCCTTACCACTTTGACCTTTTTTGTCACTTCTATTGTCTGTTCTATGACTACACTGGCCTGAATCTAAACTGTTCAGATGTAGGGGTCTTTGTAATGCTCTGATGCATTTAGAATGTTGCCTGACACATAGTTGGCACTCAATAAGCATTTGTGTGATGAATGATTACATGTATTATTTATAGAAGCTATGTCAGACTTCAAGTGAAGAGAAAATGGATTTCAACTGGACAATGTAAGATTTTATATAAATTATTGTGAGCAATAGGAAAGCAGCAAAACTGGGGATTGAAGGGTATGTTTGTGGACATTAACTGAGATAGGGAAGAACAGAGTTCAAGGGAACTGAAGAACTATATGCTGGAAAAGTAAGTTGTTGCTATATCTTTTTTTTTTCCTAACTGGTTTTTTGTAATTAGATGTTGATCACTAGAGAACCATTAAACATCTACAACACTCAGTGGCATAATGAGCACTGGTTTCAAAAGACAGTACATAAATTGTACTGAATTAGTAAAAGCCATATGGAAACCAGTTAAATTATCCCTCAATAATCTTAAGGGGCTAAGTTTGAATAAAATGTCTTAAAATCCAAACATCAGTGGTCCTAATACTTTTGTGACAACTGCCAATTTCCATATCACTAGTATCATTCTCTTGTCTAACAATTTTGTAATTTTGCTATCTGATGAGTTTTTATAGTTTTAACAAAGCCTTTGTTAGTTTTATGCCTGCCAGACTCTCCACTGAATTTATATTCTATAATTAAAATCTGAAGAAAGAATAAGAACTGAATTCAAAGTTGAAAACTTGATTTAGATTTTTTAAAATTTGTATTAGCTAAAACTTCAAATTATTTAAATGTAATACTTATAAAATTACTATCCCATTGAATTTTAAATGTCTATTTATTTAAGTACACCTTAACAATGTTTAGATACCTGTGATGAAACATAACAATATATGAACAGAAATATTGAGAATATATACTATGCATCTATCTTTAAAACAGACAAATTATGGTCAATGCTCAACTGCTCATTTTAATGAAAAGAAAAGGAAAAGATGTTTTCATTTGATGGAAGGTGATGAAAACTAATTTTCAGACTGGAGCATGAGTGTTCTGTATCTAAGAAATAATGTATTCATTTCATGAATACCAAACTAATGGGTGTCTGGAAATTCTTTACTGATATTTGCTTATCTGTGAAATCCATTTCATGTGAATGTGTGAGAGAATCATCTCTCAGATTGACGCAGAGCCTGCAAATTGAGCTCACCATTGAATCTCCTTAAAAATGTATAGTTAGGTGCTTTGCTTTAAAGTAGCTTCCGTTTAGGACAAATGAAATAATTAAATGGGTAAGCTGATAAAGAAAGTACTTAAATCCAATAAACTTGAAGCATTAATAAATTGAAAAATAAAATGCCCATGTGACAATTTAACTGTAGATAACCTGGAAATAATAGACTCAAAAATAAGATACTGCTTTCATACTTTGACAGAGTAATTTACAATGAGCATTTAAATATTAAAATCTGCAAAAGTATCTAATAATGCAATTATTTTTCTGGAATTCATAAATCAACTTAATCTTGCAGTTTAGAAACTATATTTGTAATAAAACTATTGCTGTTAATAATATCTTAAAATAACTGTTGCTTTGATAAATATATCTTGTACTACTCCAATCATAATTAGCAATTTGCATTTGAAATGACTAAATCTCATAAGCATTGATCGGTAACCTTAAATTTTATCCGTAATATTATTTAAGGAATTATTTAATATTGAAATAAACTTACATATCAATGTCACAACAAATTTAACACCACTGATTCTGATGCTGAAATAGAAGTTTTCTGTATTAGATGTTTTTATATAGAAGTTGATGTCAAATTGACAGTGATTATAAAACACCATTACTTTTAAGATGCACTGATATTTTAAATTATATAGATATGAAAAAAGTGTACTTTAAAAAGTGATAAACTAGAATAACATAGACATATGTAAGTCTGGGAAACAACCTTCTGAAGAAAAGATCTTTATTTAAAAATAATAAATGTCGGGCCTCCCCGGTGGCGCAGCGGTTAAGCGCTGCGCTGTGGAGCTGTCGGCAGCGGAGACGCGAGTTCGACACCCGGCCAGGGAGAATCCCACATGGCGTGCCAGACCTCTCCTGCCTCGCCCGCTGCTCCCCTCAGCAGTGTATTTCTGATCTGCCTGTTCTGCTCCCCACTCTGTCTCTGGTGAACCCTCTCGCCGCCCTACGCCTCTGGCCTGTACCCCAGCTTGTATGTATAAATTAAAAAAAAAAATCTTTAAAAAAAAAAAGAAAAATTATAAAAATAATAAATGTCACAAAATTCTAAAATATATATATATATATATAAATGATGAAAATCATTATAAGACACATTTTTGTAATTTTGGGTTTTCCATTATATGCACTTAGTACTGCTTTTATGCTTTTGACTATTAAATTATTCAAGTTTTTTTCTCATTATTGACAAACTTACTATTTTATATACTTCTCAACATTGCTAACATGGGGTATTTTTAGAAAGATTACACTGTATTACAAGTGATGAGTTTAAACATTTATAGTAATTGACTAAGTTATTTCTGGAGACAAATTTCTTTAAAATCTTTGAGAACTAAAAGCTTTGTGTCTACATTAACATAATCCACTATTCAACATTCTGCATTAACATTATGTTATGTATCCTTCCAAGAAATTCTTACCCAGGAAGGTAAAATTACAAATAGATTTGTTCCAGTAAGTTCATAAGAATCCAGATGTTCAAACAATTGAATATTTAGCTGATTCTCTTCAAGTAGTACTTGCTTCTCATAAACACTGACTGCTCAATTGGGTTAATCAAAGCTCACTTCAAAACCCTACCTCACTGAAGCATTATTATTCCACAAATTTGACTCAATTTCAAACCGATTCTCTATTGAATGGACCACTTTAAATCAGATCCCCCAAATTGTATATTCTGTTCTTGACCTGTTCCAAGAAAATAGGACTGTCAAAGTAGTTCACTTACATCAGTAAGTTATAGCCCTGTCCTTACCTAAATGATGGGTTATTTTGTTAGTCTTTCTGGAGAAGTTGCAGGAGACACCCCCACTACCTAAAAAAAAAAGAATGTAAGATTATTTTTGATTTATTTACTATGAGATTTCTATAAAGTAAAAGAGCATTAGCATCACTGTTTTGTTATACTCAGAAGCTTGCCATATGGTAAACATACATTACAAGACAATTAAGGGTGAAAAGGGACTGGTTTTCTCACATAACACAATTACAAAGTGTGAAAACATTCTGGGGGTGTTTATGAACTCAGTGGATGCTGAAACATAAGCTAGTTCTTCACAAGACATAAGGAATTTTGCAAGGAAAATATAAACGGTATTCTAGTTCTTTTTTGGAGATCTAATTAGTATGTCTTTTAAAGAAAAACAACCTAGGACAGATTATTTTTATGTGATTTTTTAATTACATGAAATCTTTAGATTATAAATGAGTCACAGTCTTTTAACTCTTAATACTTTTATATAGGGCTATATATTTTCTTAAGATAGGTGAAGAAGAGATCGATGTTTATATTAAAATTTAACCTTTGAGTTAGTTGAACATGCATGCACATAAATCTGTTATAATGTCTGGGTATTTTGTATCTTTATTAATAAATATGTGAAAAATATTTTGTACAGGAAAGAAATTTACCAAAGAGAAATTAAGATACAAATAATGAAAAGCACAGGGGATTTTATACAAATCAAAGTGATTTTTTTATTATTTAAATGTAATATGCATTAAAAATGCACAAATTAGCAATATATAGCTATATGAAATTCTACAAAGACAATTGTGTAATAAATCAGTTGATGGGAGTATTATTACCCATACTTGGAATATCCCTGCACATTCCCTCTTCACTACTATTTCTTTCAGAGATGATGTTTTAATAAAGTCATTTTTGTGTTTTCATAGCTATATACTTATGTTAAAAGTTGTACATTAAGCATGAGAAGTCTCTTTTTTGCCAACTATACCTCAATAAACTACATACATAAAAGTAAATATGCAATATGATTTCCAATAAAGATAAGCACTGCAAATAATGGAAGGAGAAGGAAGAACATAAAACTATCTCCTCTGAGGAGCTCAGATTTTTACATGACAGACCACAGTGATAATAATGGATCCTGTATGAAAAGAGCATAGAAAAGAAGAATTCCAGACAGAAAAATCTGTGACTGCATACAAAAATGTGGGTGGGAGCTTACAAACATAATGGTTGTATTATAAATACAAAGAGCAGTAATTATTATTGTACAAAAAGGGCTGAAATTAATCTCTACTGTTAGAAGGTACAGCTCTAATTATCTGTGTGGGGAGGTTAGGTATGGGTAGAGAGAGAGGCTTCTAGAAACCAGTTATTTTTGATTTTGTGCTACTTTCCCAGTATTTGTGAAAATTCTGTAAGTTATTGCATGGACACTAAGGTATATACTGAAGTTAAATTATATAAACCCTTATATGAAGCATATAACTTTATGAAGTATAACTTTATGTGAAGTGTGAAGTTCTTTTATTGGGTCATCTCCACGATGTTTTATAGTTTGTTCAGACTCCACATCATACTTGAGTGGATTAAAAAGAGAACTGTCTTTCACATATTTATTTCCGCCATAAATTATATTCTTCTATCGTTTTTATAAAACATGGATAAAATCAACCACATCTGAAAAGATAGATCTCGATGATAAGTAAAAGCAGGTGAAACTGATGGTATCAGGAATAGCAGTTCAAGAAAATGAGAGAATTAAAACTCGGGGGGTGGGGAATTAGGGTGTCAGGTGTCCTAAGTCATCTAATATCTAACAGCAACACATGAGCAATTACAGCATTGAATTATACAAATTGTGTTCCCAAAATAGGAAACCATAAGTCACAGGAAGAAAATAAGAGGGCTAGGAAAAGAAACTAAGACATGAAGATATTTTCAGAAAATTAAAGGATAGTGGGCTACAAGAGAAGTAGATAACTCTAACAACTAAGACAAAGTGGGGAGGGGCACAATAGACTATGGTGGAGGACTTTCAGTGCTATGTGGTGGATGTGGTGTGGTGACATGCTTCAGAGTAGGTGATCCTATGCCTCAGATTCACATACAGGGTTGTATACCAACGTTACCTCAATTAAAGAAGAAAAAAGCTCTTCTATTTACATTTATCTCTAGATGTCTAATTCCCATCGGTATAAATGGTGCTCATTTAATTCAAATGATATACATACTCTCCATAGCATTTAAAAGATACATATTTTCAAAAAATAATTTGGAGTCTGCAGGGCTTTACAAATGGCTGGAATAAGGATGGGGGCCTTCAGCGGCCTGCTTGTGCCTGAAACACATATCCAGTGATTGAGTAGGGCTCTTCGAGGTGGAATTTCTGCCTTGTGCCTAACAGTAAAGCTTGTGAAAGTCCCTGGAAGAGGGTATATGACAAAGTGGTTTAACAGAGAGGAAAAAAATCTTGTTTTACACATCAAAGATCAGATTCAGCTGCTATATTTTGATCATAGTCTCTTTTAAGTCCCATAAATAGATTATGAGAGAGAACTTGGATGAACATAAGCCTTTAAAGAG
This sequence comes from Scalopus aquaticus, assembly GCA_004024925.1. Lineage (NCBI taxonomy): Eukaryota > Metazoa > Chordata > Mammalia > Eulipotyphla > Talpidae > Scalopus > Scalopus aquaticus. The sequence continues at coordinate 9,593 of PVIJ01012876.1, forward strand.
GTATTTTTGAATTTTCAGAAGTCCCTAAATATAATGTTCACCTGAATAGTAAGCTAGATGTGTTCCAAGGGTGTGTTAATGTGCCAGAACTAGCCTAATATCCTGTTTATTAAGAGTTGGGGAAAGGGAGGCTGGCATTTGGTTTGGTTCTTCCACTGCTATCTAATCTATGCACCATGATTATAAACTGTGCATAATAGTGATAGTATCCAGGTAGTTCCTTGTGGGCACTGACATATAAGGATGCAAGAAGACAGAGTGACAATTTTAATGAGATAATGTTATTTGAGTGTGACTTTATTAATGATATCAAGAAACCACTCATTTGTTGGCATATGACTAACAATCTCCTAAGTTTGACATGGATGTAATAAATTCAAACTCAATTTACTCTTCTATTTTATCTCTGTGTATTTTATTTTATTTTGTGGTGTTAACCTCTTGGGATTTCCGTTGAGAAAATATTTTTCACAATCTGTTTTTGAGAAGCAACATTAAAACAGTCATGAGAAACATGAGTTCTCTTTAAAAACTATGCCCCAATAATTTGTGAAAAAGAATGACTATGTTGCCCTAGATTCCATTTGCAGATGTATTTAGTTAAAGCAGTTGTTATCTCTCTTATTTAGTTCAAATATGTTGATAGTTCTTCACATATAAATAACTTCCCTATCTATATAGGAGGCATCAGAGTCTTGCATGGGTTTTCTTTATACCTTTGTTGCCCATTCCAAAAGGAATCAGTTTTTGCTTTGGATTTAACCCTCTGAAGAATTTTATCTTTATCTCTTTCTTTTAAGGAAAAATGTTTAAATCAAGCAGCTCTATGACTGATGTTTTGTGCTCATCCAGTTTCCCACACATAAATACTTCCCACATATCAATCTTAATGTGAAATTATTTTCTATGTACCTTTTAAGCAAAGCCTGGTATACCCAATGTTCAGATTTTCTCCATTACCCTTAGTATTCATAACAGTTTGACTTTTTTTTTTTTTTTTTTTGGCAATACTATCAGACTGGGCTGATGCACAGAAGGACTTGAATCATATGGTCTAGGTATCATTCACAAGGATGAGTCTGTCCTACCATTTACACACACAGTTTGGAGATGTCACAAGAGACACTGTTAAAATTTATACTTCATTGATGTGAACTTTATTAATGAGGCTATTATTTACTTTCTCTTCTCTAATACTACATTTATAGAATAGCATCATGTGAAGCAACATGTTTACAGAAACAGTGTTGTCTTTGATTTTTTTATTATTATTTTCATTAAAGTACCATTATTTTACATCCTTGCTAGTGTTTTGAAAGTACAGGATTTTCCCCTCTTAGGTTAGCCATCATAGCTTTCCCACTAGCAAAGCAGTCGTAGTCAGTCCTCCACCATAGTCCATTTTGGTCTCTGCCCTCCCATGACCCTGTTTTCATCCCCCTCTCTTCTTCCCCTCTGTAGGCAGAAGATCTGTGCTTAGTTTTCAAGGGTTGGGTTTAAAGTTTGTCTTTGTCTGACCCTCTGGGTTTGTTTTGTTTTGTTTTTTTATTTCACATTTATGTGATACAATCTGTTATTTATCTTTCTCCTTCTGGCTTATTTTAGTTAGTATAAGCCCTTCCAGCTCCAACCATGTTGTTGTAAATGGTATGAGTTTATCTTGATTGCTGAGTAGTATTCCATTGTGTATATATACCACATCTTCTTGATCACTTATCTGTTTTGGGGCATTTTTTATATCTTGGCTATTGTAAACAGCACTGCTATAAAAATGGGTGTGCAGGTTTCCTTTTGAGTCGGTACAGACTACAGTCTAACCCAACACAACATCTAATTTCCATTAATTATATCTGATTTAGTTTCAATAAACCCAGTGCTAAGTAGTTTGTGTATTTTATACTATTGAATTTTCATCACAAATCTCACAAAATATGTATCTTTGTGTTTTCCACATTGCAAGTAAAAATTCTGAGGCTTTGTGAGATTTAACAATTTGTCTAAAATCAAAGGTATAAAGATTTAAAACGAAGGCACTAGGGCCTTCCTGGTGGCACAGCATTTAAGCGCTGCACTGCGGAGCTATCGGCAGGGGTGACTCGGGTTCAACGCCCAGCCGGGGAGATTCCCACATGGCTGGCAGACCTCTCCTGCCTCGCTCACTGCTCCCCTCAGCAATGTATTTCTGCTGATCTGCCTGTTCTGCTCCCCACTCTGTCTCTGGTGAACCCTCTCGCCGTTCCACGCCCTGGCCTGTATCCTTGCTTGTATGCATAAATAAATAAATCTTTTTAAAAAATACAACAAAACTAAGGCACTAAACAATGAGACACCTTGCTCTTAATCATTACATTACATGGAATCAAAATTCTTCAGAAATTATATGACTATATTTATTTTATCATGCCATCAACTGCTAATAATGGATACCCAGTAAACAAGTGGGGTCATTTCACCTTTTTAGATATTATAAAATTTTAAGTACACATTTATATTATCCCCTGTAATTTCTGTTCTCTAGACCTACACAGATATAATCCAGTTTTTCATTTGCTTTAAGGTATTATTCAAGGCTCTTCTATCTTCAAAACTCCTTTTTTATGATCTCTATCTGGTATTAGTCATTCTAAGTTTATACTACACAGCATTTTTAAAAATGCAGTACATTATTATTTTAAATTTCTGTCTTTTTTTCCATTCATTTAATAAAATATTTTTCTTATAACTGGCATAAAATAAAATTCACAGATTTAACCTACATAATATGTGCATACATATACACATACACTAACATATATATACATACATATATGTATAGATGTGTATATATAGATATAAGTATATGTAGATATTTAGAGATATGTATTTAACTTCTAGTTGGGTGAGCAATTTTATCACTGCCACAACATGACTGTGTTGTATTTTTATTTAGAGAGTGAAACTGCTAAAAATGTTCTCTGATAGGTCATTTTTTTAGAGCAATGATCTTGTGATCATACCTGATGCTATTTTTGTGACATTTTTTCTTTAGATAGTGACATTGCCATATCAGATATTTTTCAAGGGACTCACAACATTGTATCTCTAGTGAACTTTTGTAAATTTAACTTTCCCTTGGTTTTAAATTTAGATAAACATGCTGTTTTGAAAATGAATTTCTTACACATTTTCAAATAGAAATAATAAATGTCTGTAATTAGGACAATAGGTGTTTATTTGTGTCCCATTTCTAGGTTAAATATATAGCAAACACTGGATAGAATTAAAAATGTAAGGTAGAATATGCGGATAAGTCTTAGACATTGTGGTACAGTTCTTAATTAAGTTAGGACTATAGAAATCAAAAAGATCATGATGATTAATGAAGATTTTGAAGAATTACATATGGTGGAAGAAATGTAAAATATGGAGAAACAGGACAGGGAATAGCTAATCACAGAAATTAGTTATACAGACTTATTTGATCAATGTGAACACTGTAATAAAAACAAGTTTTTATACCTAAGCTATAGTTCAATGGACATAAAATATGTGTATCAAAATATTCCTTATTGTCTAATAATCAACAATTATTTTTTTTGTGTGTGTATGTATAGAAGCTAATATTCTCCTTTTGTTTCTAAGTTTATTATTAAGGATCTCAATATTTAAAGGAAAAAAATCTGAGTCAAAATGGAATAGCATTTTTAAGTAGTTTTTTTTATGACTTAGAAGCCTTTTGCTTGTCTATTATTTCTTTATGTGACTGATATTCTTAAATTTAAATTCTAGGACATGACATCTAAATGTCACAGAAAGTATAAAGAATATCTTTAACAACAAAAATGACTCAGATTATTAAGTTCAACTTTGGATTCTGGGTAATTACACTTGATCTTAATTAAATCAAGAAATTAAAGTTTATATTATAGTGAATAAATATAGAGAAAATATCAAAGCAAAAATATATTAGTAGACTTAAATAGGACTTTCTCTATATTCAGATTAGTTGTTTCAACATGTTTATCTTTCAAGCCTGTAACAAGCCTTTACTTATTTATAAAATCCGTTTCATTTATAATTTCCACCAAAATTTCATGATAATTTAATGGTATTTTGGTTATTATAAGATAACCATCTGCAGAAAATTCTTTATGTGACTTAGTCACATATGCCATATATTATGATGTCAATAAAATATTCATCAAATGTAAAAATAAGGGTTATAATTTTATGGTCAATTTAATAGAAATGTAAATTTATAATAAATATAAATGTGATTTCATTTTATATCAGGAAACTAAAGTCTTAAGAAATTAAAGGAAGTGCAGAAATTTATACATAATTGGAGATCAGGTAGATTTCTTGCCTACCAATAAAGCACTCATACCCCTGGTGAAATTCTGATGTCTTTGTACAGCATGCAGAGTTCTCTGCAGAAAGCCTGAGTTCCTGGACTCTCTCCCTCACTATTTGTCTTTTGGGCTTTAAAAACAAAGCCCAGATGAAGATTTGTAAAAAAAGCTTGCTTCCTGCGGGCCCCACACCTATCAATGTTCAAAAGAGCCCGTGATCAACAGTTTGAGAAGAAAGGGGCCTTGAGAAAATGAGAGCCATAACCCATATTTTTCAAAACACTCAGGTGTATTCTATCTGTGTCAGAAAATGAGTCTTACTGTGAATATGGGTGTAGAACTCCTCACAGACTTCTTCTATAACTTTTATTTCATATAACTAGAAACTTGTATCAATAATTTAGTAAAGTGAATTCAAATTCAATCGAATTATCAGTCTTGAAGGAAGTGAACCCATACTTCAAATACCAATATATATTATATGCAAATTATAATTTATAAATATATAACACATATAGTGTAACACATAGAGAGATGATAGATAGATAGATAGATAGATAGATAGATAGATAGATAGATAGATAGATGGATGATTGCCATTCCTAGGTAATTAACAAAATTTGGAAATTAATGGAAAGCACTGATTGCTTGAACCATATAGAATATGTCTTAAGCTTAGATCTTATTATCTCAGCACAATATCAGGAATACAGTATTTGCTTAAAAAATAAATGTCTGTTTATTTAAACTGTACAACTTATCCTTTTGTGTTTAATATTTTTAAATTGACCATTGACATTAATGGCTAATATTTCAATATTAATATTGAGTTTTTCTTAAAACTGATTCTTTTTCTTTTTAAAATTTTTGTCTTCTGTTGTTTCAAGCCTCGCAAATACATTAGCTGGTTGTGTTTTAAACCCACATGGTACTATTCTGTCTCTATCTTCATTTTCCTGCTCCATAAATACTGTCTACTTTAATATTATTAAATAAGGTTACTATTATATATTCACATCTATTTCAATAGCAATCCATTTTGAGAAAAACTGTGTCTCAGTGTCTCAGAATGTCAAAGGTGATATCAGTCAGCACTAATATCAACACTAATACATCACCTCCACAGCAAAAGCCAAGCACACTGTCCTGAAAATAATGAGTTGGCAAACCGGTATCTACACATTTTAAACTTTCATCCTAACTTTTCTATTCCTATTGTCTTATTTCAAAAGATAAATTTCTCCTACCCAAAACATCATAAATTATTTTCTAAACTGTGACCTCCTATTTCTATAATGTTCCTTTGACTTTCTCTGAAAAATCAGTCAATATCTGAAAATCAGATATTACTCTCAATAATACCTTTTGAATTATGTTAAAATGCTGACCAGAGGCTCAAAATGATGACTCATTGCAGTGCCGTGCCAATCTTTGGCTGTACTTAAAAATCATCTGGAGAATTTTAAAATAAGGCAAAACATAATAAGGCAGCAGTCCAGTCTCAGAAGTTTTGGTTTATTTGGCATGTGGTGAAGTCCAAATCAACTATTTTTTAGCCTCCCTGTCTCCTAATGAGGGGACACAGTAAAGAATGACAGAATTAGGGGTTGAAGTACAAAATCTAAAAATATGATGTTCTCCCTAACTTTTTTTTACAGCTAGACATATTTGTTATGCCACTGCACTCTTAATCACAGCACGGTATCTATGATCCGTGGGTCTATTCTTTTCTTATCTTTGGACTAATTGTTCCTTCCAATTTCTTTATTTTTTTTTTGTTCTTTCCAATTTCTTTACTAACAACCCATATTCTTTTAATCCTTGAAGGATTAAGACCATTATGCTGAAACACGTCTTAATCACTTTTAACTGTTTCTTTAAAAAATCAGTCATTAACTTCATTTAGTTTTTTGGTGTTTATACATTTCCCAATAGGTTTTAAACTCTATTCGGACCAAAGTAACAGCTTGCATTGTTCAATAAAGTTCTGTCAGCATTTCATTTTATTTTATAACATTGACTGCGCTTAGCACCAAACAGAAATCAGATCAAACCTGGGTTTTCTTAATTTCTGTCACATACATATACTGTCTTCTCAATATATGTAGTATGTGAACAACAACTGATTTATTTAATATTGATTTATATTGATTCATTTTCTTACTCAAATATACTTATATTAAAAGAAAATTTATAATCTCATTATGACTATAAAACTAATATTTCTGGCTATAAAAGCACAGTGAGAAATTTAGTCAGGTAGATCTAACTAAAAAGCAGTTTTCACCTTTTAAAAGGAAAATACAAGTTATAGAAGGTTGCTTTTGAGCCTGATCATTCCTGCTTGAAAAATAGTGATTATAAAGGAAGTCATCTTTGTGCGCTTTTAAAATGTTAATTAATATTTAAGGTTACTTGATGCTCAATGAATGTGCTACTTAAAATCATTTGGTGCATTCAATGAGCTATTACACATTTTAAGAGATTAACTTAAAGAATATCCAACTGACATAACTCATTCACTTGATTATATTTTGACAACTGTATTTTGAATATTTGTGTTTATAAACAAGTTACTTTTAAAAAGATGTAGTTTTGGATTATATGCTCAATTTCCACTTATTTTTATCTTACTAATTCTGTGACTTATACTTCCTGGGAGGAAAAAAAAAGTAATATTTTTTAAATTTGTTAGAATGAAATATATTTAATGTTTATTAAAGTGCTCTCTTGGTAGCAACAGATTTAAAGAAAAGCTTTCTAAAGGAAGTCATTTGTCTACAATTTTTGAGTAATAGCATTTACAGGGTCTATATAGAAAACCAACCTAATTTTAAAATAGCCAACATACAATGTGACATATTAGTTTCAACCTGAGGAGTTAATTGGAACCAGGTGCAGAAGTCCTAAAACCTCCAAACTGTTAAGGTAAAAGAAATTGAAGTAAGTTATTTGTGAAGTTAGGTCAAAAAATAATTAAAATTTATCACCAAGTTAAAAGAAAGGATTCCCAAAGCAATGCTATGATTGTTCAGATATAAAAATTTTGGTTGTTTTTTTTTTGACATTTATTTTTATCAGTGGACTAATTTTACCAAAAAAAAGAAAAAAAGAAAAAAGAAACAACCCACATTATTTCTTGGTCTCCTCAGTTGGTTATAACTGGCATATCCCATTGCCTTTTGGGAAAATGTGTAATATAACCTAAGCATTCAGACACATTTAATAACCCAAACCCAAATTACCTGAAACTTTTACAAATAGGCAAATACCTTTAAATTATTGTTGTCTGTTTCAAGAAATTGGAAATTAAAAATGAAAGAATTCTTCACAGAGGGAAAAACTATAAAATTAGTATTCAATGTTTCAAAACAGTTATGCAAGACTTTTTAAATATTTATTTATACATACAAGCTGGGGTACAGGCCAGAGGCATGGGGCGGCAAGAGGATTCACCAGAGACAGAATGGGGAGCAGAACAGGCAGCTCCACGGAAATACACTGCTGAAGGGTGCAGAGGGTGAGACAGGAGAGGTCTGCCACACCATGTGGGAATCTCCCCAGCCGGGCATCGAACTCAGGTCGCTGCTGCTAACAGCTCCACAGTGCAGCGCTTAACCACTGCACCACCAGGGAGGCCCAGTTATGCAAAACTTTAAAAGAAAAGGAATGATTCTTTGTCTATGTAACTAGAATGCAAATTTACGTTAATTGTTATGTGTAAACAGGGAATTTGACACTAAAATGACATATTTGACCTCAGTGGAAAGAATTGCAAAAGGAATCTGAGAACCATATGTTTGCAATATTTTCTAGCCGTCACTGGATAATGAAAAGAGATCCTACATGTACACATACACACAAAACAGGAATATGTCAGATGAGTATGGTAAGCATATCCCTAATACAGCCATAACGCAACAGACTATTTTAATTCCTTGGATTTTGCTATTGAAGTCATTATTCAATTGAATTGCCAGTGACACTTCCTGCACCCCCACCATGTTTGCAAACTAAACCACAATTAGAACATAACTCAATTTATAAGTGATTATATATTTCTTATAATACAATACATGCATATTCTTACTTTATATTCTAACAGTCACAATTTTAAGACAATGTATATATTTGAAGTAGCCCTGTTCTGAGCAAAAAGGGGTAACCAGGAATGACACACTTGCAAACTCTGAAGGGATCTGGCCATCTGTGCACACAAAAGCAAACAAGAAACTTTGTGTGAATGATCTTTCATAGACTTAGTGTACAGAGACAGAGAAGAAAGAATATTATCTCTCATTAACACAGCCAGAATTACCCATCCTAGTCAAACAGGCAAATCCCAGGTGAGACTGTTGAAGCCAAAATCTTGCCACAAATCTAAGTCACCTTCAGGGGCCTCCTTGGTGGCACAGGGGTTAAAGTCTCAGCGCTATCAAGCTATTGCATGCCACTGAGGCAAGAGTTCAATCCCAAGTTCGATCCCTGGCCAGGAAGCTGACACACATGGCGCAGTAGACCTCTCCTGTCTTGCCGGCTTCTCCCCTCTGCAGTGTATTTCAGTATATCCACCTGTTCTGCTCCCCACTCTGTCTCTGGTGGTGAATCCTCTCATACTGCTGCATATCTAACCTACACCCCAGTTTTTGTATGCATAAGTAAACAAAAATAATTTAAAAAAATATCTAAGTAACCTTCCTTTGGGAAGCAATAGGAAAGGGGTCCTGAAACAGGTCCAAGAAAGTTGGTAAGAAAGGAGATAACACGTCAAGATAATGGTTGTTCTTGTCAGCCTCACCATGTGTCTCTCACCCACATGTCTCTTCCAAGTGTCAATACATATCTTTCCTCCACGTTTCCCCTCCCATGTCTTCTTCCCAGCAGTACCAAGGTGCAAGTTGGGCCATAAGAATGAATTCTCTTCTTCCTTTTCTTCCCCAGAGTCTACCTGCCTTCCACATTAGATATCTGCCCTAGTTCCGGTGGCTAGTCCAAGGTGGCTGCCTGTGAGTGAGGATGGGGAACATGGCACCCCCCACTTTTATGAAGATACATCTGTAACAAAAATCATGCCATACTTTCCCTCTGTATCAACTACTCTTGAATATGGTAATATACAAAAGACTCTCTAAATCAACACAAAAGTTAATATTTAGAAAATAGGCTAATGAATACAATCAGATGAAAATAAAATGAGAAATAAAATGATGAGGATTCAGGAATGAAAAGTTCTTCATGCTAACACTTACTGCAATCACTCTACAGTTCATATAATTGGAAGAACATACCTGCAAGGCTATATTAACTGTAAAGGATATGGAACAACAGGGAAAGGAAAACACAAACATCAGTAGAAAAGTTCAAAATTTTTCAAAAAAAAAACCCCAGGGTCCTTTCTCCATAATACAAGTCATACTTTGGTTTTGGTATATGGACCACAAGTAATGTACAATATTCAAGATTTTGTCTAAAATCAGTTCTAGAGAAGACTGTATAGGTGTTTACTGAGGGATATTTTATATCACACTTGTTAATTGACTAAAGCCAAACTCTGTATCTTTTAACCAGGAATAATTAGGAATAAATTATTAAGTTCCCTAAATAATGAAGATGTGGGGTCAATCTTCCCAAAGGAATTAGATAGATTTTCTCAATATGCTCAGAGTAGGCCATTTCCAATACGTGTCACATTGATATCGGGGGACTAAAGGTCAATTGAGAACCTATAAGCCTCTGAATACTACCATTACTTATAGAATGTACATCATTTTAAGTTGAAAGCACTGAGATTCCTGAAAGCTAAGGGAAGCATCTTGCCTAAGTTCTTCTCTGTTCCCTAATGGAAGAAGAGATCATGTCCTAAGCTTTCCCCTTTTTCTAATCAAAGAAGAAATCACTGCTCTCCCTTTCATGACCTAGAAAAATATAGTTTGGGGAACTCATTATTAGTGCTTTACTCTCTGAGTAAGGATGAGGTAACCCCTTTCTTGCATGTCATATGAAGTTTCCTTTTCTCTCACGTTGATATCCCAGGTCCACAAACACAGTTTTTCTTTGTTTAACCCAACTGATGTTGTTTTGTTCACTAATCCAAATGTTGAAGAACCCAGAGGGTTAAATCATTAGGTAGCATAGCTCATTCTTCTCTGGGCCAATGGTCATTACCAGATGTATAGGCTTCCCCAGAGATAAGCATGAAACTGCTTCAGTCCAGCAACAAGTTAACTCTATACTGAATAATGTGATGCTGGAAGAATAATCTAAGAATAAGCTAAGCCTGAATCTCAGTATGCCAATTATTTTGTAGGTCTCATGGTCCCTATCATGATAATGCTGAGAACCTAAGAAATCAAAGCTAACCATTATATTTAGGTCATTACTTACATTATATTTAGGTTAGAATATAGTCAAGTAATATTTATCTACAAATTCATAGGAGGCTTAGTAAACCTAAACCTATTAAAATATTTACTGACAAGCATGCTATATCACTAATAAATAATATCTACAAGCTAGTGCAAATTACTTCGAAATTTCTCAGACCCATGATTACAAAGCAACACTACTCATCAGTGTTTCATACCTTGATTAGGAGTCAATGTTGTGGCACTGTTTCAACAAAACCGCTCAAGCCAATTGCAGGTCTATTGAAATTAATCTTCACAGCACACAATCCACAAGACTCAACAATTAAGATAAATTATATTAAAATCACTGACTATATATGAAATGTATCAAATATCTACCATTTCAGTGGCCCTATGATAAGTGCTTTGCATTAATCTTCCTTTTACGTTTATTACAACACTACATCTCTCTCTCTACACTTTTCTGCTCAACTTGCTGAAGTACAGTTTATATACAATGAAATTCAACAATTTTAGGTGTTCAATTTGATGAGTTTTGGGAATTGTCTATTGTCATGTAACCATTCACAATTGAAATATAGAGCATTTTCTCCAACTTGGAGAGTTTCTTTGCATTCCTACTGATCTCCAGCATAAATAATGGATGATCTCTTTTCTGCTATTGAAACTTTATAGTCTCTAGAATTTTATGCAATGATTTACATAGAGAAGTTAGTTTTTTATGTCAGATTCTTTACATTTAGTGTAGTATTTTTGAGATTCACTCACATGCCTGTATTAGAAGTTCCTTCTGTTGTACTGCAAGCAGTACTAATTTACAGACATACAGCCATGCATTTCTATATGAAAGGATACATTATGAGAAATTAGTCACTAGGGGATTTCCTCCTGTGCACTCAACATGGATTTTGTATGATTAAGGGCCATGTTGACCAAAATATCAAAGATTAATCAAGCACAAAGGAATAAGTGCTGTCAAGAAACTCTGTAAGCAGGAAAAGTATGAGGCTGCTGCTGGTTTAAAATGTCCATGTGTATAGTAGCTATGTCACCACAAGGCAGTGAGAATTCTAGACCAGCACCGTATGTGCACTCTGTCCCTAGCCGGAATGTCATTATGTGGCATTTGACTATAACACAATATATTCACCATTTGATGGACTTTCAGTTCAGGGCTATTATGTATAAACCTCCCCTTTTTTTATAGAAGTGTTTTTATGGATATGTTTTCATTTCTTTCGGGCACATACTTAAGAATGGAATGGCTAGGTTGTACAACAGCTTTAAATTTAACTTTATAAGACACTGTCAATTTTTTTTTTCAAAGTTAATGTCCTATTTTGTATTTCTACCAGAAAGGTATGACATTTCCAGTTCCACATCTGCACCCATACTTCATATTGCCTTTATTTTTATTTTTAGCAATTCTGGTGAGTATGTAGTGCTATTATAGTCATAAACAAGAATGCATTTCCATGATAGGAAATCCTAGAATGATAATCTAGAGAGCACAGTGGAGTATGTGGAGGCCTATGGATGCTGTAGTGGTGGGAAAACTAGGGGGACCATACCTGGGGGCAGAAATCCTATATTGTGAAATGATAAACAACAATGTTTAAAAAATAGAAAAGTCAAGGGAAATAGATACTACAAAAATTTTATAAAATAACTTTTTCCAGGATAACTATAATATTTGCCTTTTTCTGTCTTACATCCAAATATAAATTAGAAATATAAAAAAATAGAATATATTTCAAATTAACATTATAACACTGAGCAATTTTTAAAAAATTATTATTCCTACAAATGTTCTGGAGTAAAATGCATAAAACTACACTGTATTCATTAAGATGCTCAAACTAATTAATGGACAAGAACTTTGAACTTAATTTAAATCTAAGACTTTGAGACAACGTATAAAATGTAGTAATTATGACATGTATATATTAAAGTTCTCCAGAACTTCCGTGTGTGTGTGTGTGTGTGTGTGTGTGTGTGTGAGAGAGAGAGAGAGACAGACAGACAGACACATATTGAAATGGAATGTCTGCATTATTGTTATTTCAAGAAATACTATTAGAAATAAAATAAAAATCTGCGGAGTCATATAAAAAATTAAATTAAACCTTAATTACTTTCATTAATTTTGTATTCAAAAAATGTGGTTAAGCATTATTGAGTAATTCCCTAAGAGTACTTTTAATATTTGAGAAATATATTCCAAGATATCCTATTGACAGGGTGAAAGAGCTATTTATGAAAAATTTAAAATGTTCCAAGCAAATTCTTAATTTAAGAGGATTAACTAGTTTGGTGGCTGAAGTGATGTTTTCAAAATTAAATATGGTGATTTGTAATGGAAAAATTAATGTTTCATAAAATATTCTATTACTGATTCTATGCACACAAAATCTTCAGCACACAATCTATAAAAAGTCTTCATTCTTTCATGCTGTGGCTTCATTTTTAAATGCATTAACTGCACATTTACAGTGAAGGATATTGTCAATCTCTATTTTTGCGGGGAGGATGGGTAGAAAAGATACCATATGATAGTCAGTTATATTAATGAGATATAATCAGGCTCAATCTGTGTTAGATAAGATACAGTAAGTTTCTGTGAAAATTCTTAACATAAAACATATTGACTTTATATAATTCTAAATAATTTCAATTTTAAATTATCACTGATCATCAATTCCTTTATTTAGCACCTGACAATATGTAAAATTAATTAAAAATAAGTATATATTTGACATTTGGAGAAGTTTCTTTTTAAATTTTGCTTTAAGGTGTAGGAAATCACTATTTTAAGAACTTTTATTTAAAAAAAATTAAGGCATACTGTGGGAAAAATGTCTTGATTTTTTTTTATAATAAAGCATTTAAATTTTTTTGTTTAGAAAGTAAAAAGACTTTTACTTAGCAATATACTAAAAAAACTATTAAATAGAGAAATCTTGGCATGTTTTCTTCCAACAGTTATAGGCTTTGTTTACTTATATTAAAACCATGACCAAAGTCAAAGTTTTATTCCCTGTTTATTAATCTGCCAATGTGGACTATATTCAGAATCATGTAAAAACTTGGAAATAAACCTCAGCTTCTTAAAAAAAAAAACAGTTAAATTATATGTTTAAAAGTCAATGAACAAGAATTATACACTTGAAAAAATTTACCTGATTTCATATGCTACAGCACATAAAAACAGTGATTTAGAAAGTGTAAGAAAACACTAGAGATAGACCTGTTTTCAGCAACAAAAGTAACACTTGAGATACTGAAAAATAATTTTCATTTCACAGAAAACAGTTATTAGAACCCCATGTCTAGCATTTTCAGTGCAGAGAATAAGCGGTGTAAATACGACTATTATCCAGATAAATATTTCATTCAGTATTACTGTAATATATATTTGTTCTAGAATAATCATGCTATTTTAATTTAATCACGCTATTTGCTAGTACTTAGATGAAGTGCAATTACAATATAAAAATGAAGAATTTGTTTCTTCCTTTTAAAAATGAACAAATTCAGTCATTTTCTTATTCACCTGGGAACTGACTAGTTATTCATCTGTGTTGAAGTTTCTAATTTGCATACATTTGCATTGTGAATTTGGAAAAAATGTTCAAAGAGATTTTGAAACACTGGCAATACACATTGTTAGGAAATACTTACATGATGAATGCTTTTTGTCTGTGGAAAGTGATGGACCATGATTTACTAGGGTAGGTGAGAAAACATGCCTTAAAAATAAAATATGAAAACATATTTTTTGCAGTGTACAACTATGTCTACTAATGCATGGTTCTTCACTTCATCTAATCTTATATTTACTATTTCCCCTATTCAAGTCCTTTTTTTTTGCAGCATTTAGCATATATATCACTCATACTTTTAAAAAATGTTAATTCTTTTAATCTTCAGTTTACAAGCTCAGTATTTTTATTGTATCAATCTCAAATATATGTAAGCTATAGTTCAAGGATAAATAACTAAGCCAAACAATAATTAGAAAATGGTTAGGTTGGATTGTAAACACAAACAGTTGCCCCGGAATTTGTATACTTAACCTGAAAAATAGACTAACTCCATCCTTAAAATCTTAACCTCTCTTAGAAATTGTAGCCTTAATGTCAAGTGAAACAAGCAACACCAAAAAAAAAAAAAAACAAATAATTTGAAAATATGTGTGTGTATATATATATATTTAGAAATTTGTATTACATCTTATAAATAGCACATTTAAAAATTTCTTTGCCATAAACTTAAATCTACAGTGGAGATTAATAGAAAATCTTTTTTCAATGTTCCTATAATTTTAAGTTTTCTATTCTAAACATGTAAATGATAGAGCAAAATAAAATACCATTAGATGTGTGCTAGGAAGCCAGATATGAGGGTGCTGTCTAAGGCCATCATCTAGTTTCTCCACAGGTCCTCAATGGATTATAGGCCAATTGAAAGAAAGGCAAGGGAAGGAAAGACACTTCACTAGTTGTTGAGTTTTGAGTCTAATGTGCCAATCCAGATAAATGGTAACACAGACTGAAGCATAACAATGGACTGCATATCCTGCTTCCCAAGCTCAAATTTGAACCATAAAGTTTCATAAGACTTCATATAGCAATAGTGTAGAAAGTGTCTGATCTCTTGAAAGGAAGGAGAACATCATAGCCAGCTAATTTCTGGGAAAATAGCCCACAAATATTTCACATTCAATGTCCTGGAAAATGATCAATTTAGTTAAATGCCTGGGGAAACACACAACAAAACACACTCCTCTCCGATCTCTGCAACTTGTATGAGTTGAGTTATGCCCCCACCAGTAAGACAGGCTACTTACATCTCTGCCTCAGCTTTCACCATTTGGAACCCACAGGCTAGAGATTGCTATAGATGCAAGCCCAGCATCTTCTTTAGTATTTAATGGGGATACAGATAACTATGGGCACCAATGTTATACTCCATTTTCTCTGTGTACAAGAGAGTCCTGAGCCTATATTTCCCCGAGAAACTTTTTCCTCAACTTCCTTCTTCCTGACCTTTTGGATTTGTCTGCTGCATCTACTGTACACTGTCCCTCGCCCTAGTTATGTTTTTAATCTTTTGACAAGTGCCATAAATTCACTCCAGCATAGAGTGGGAGGGAAAAAGTTCATTCTCTGCTCTGGTCTTAATGGGAACATTTTTAACGGTGTAAAGTTAACATTCACAGATTCCGGGGATTAGGGTCTGGTTATCTTTGGGAGTCATTTATTCAGTGTGGGGAAGGCAATCAAGAGAACTGGCAGCCTCTTTGACCTGAGCACTGGACCAGGGCAACCAGAGGCTTCTCATCCCTCCCCTCTATCCTTTCCCATTGAAGTGTGCAATTTCAGCAGCCAATCTAAGGGGAGAGTCTTGAGAAAATGTGTTACAATGTATAATATGAAATGTGTTGTTGATATTATCTGGCTGGATATGTGACTGAATACAGTTGGAGCCTCTAATAAACATTTTTTGAGATTTGATGGTGGTGGTGGTAGTGGTGGTGGTGGTGGTGGTGGTGGTGCTGTGTGTGTGTGTTTAGAAAATTACTTGTCTTTTGGCAACCTCAAAACGAATCTTACATGTTCATTCTTTTGGTTACACTGGTCAATAGTGAGATTGTTACTGACTTAAAAAGGCCCTAATCTGTAGTATCTTGGTGTGCTGAACATGAATATAACCCTGAAAAAATTTTATTAGCTCTTGTTTTGAAGATATTTCATATAATTCATTTTATATGTTTTACCATGTAAATTTATCCAGTAGGACTGCAACAACATCCTGTATCAGCCTACAATGATGCAATATTGCATTGTATTGCATAATACCATCATGCATACATCATCCAGAGTTGATTCCATCCTTTTCTGATGTTATGCAATACTACTGCCAGGCGGCTGCTCAAGTAAGCTGACATCAGCAGTGCACTATAGAAAGCCCTGTTGGAAAGGTTGAGCATTGAAAATATTTCAGACTTTGTGTGAGACAGTTTAAGCTACTGTTCCATAGAACTGTTCTTATTATATCCATTTAGGCACAATACAGAACAGCCATGCCTCAAAATTGTGTTAATAGCGTGGACAATTTCTGCTCTCTCTGTGGGGAAGTGACATTTGCCAATCAGAAGAAAAGTATCACTTCTCAAGTGAAGAAGGCTGATCATCTTTACTTTGGATGCAAAGTTGGTGACCAAGACAAACCTTGGGCCCTGCATATATGCTGTGCTACGTGGACAACACAGTGGTTAAATGGCAAAAGACCATCAATGCCCTTTGTAGTCACCATGATGTGGAGAGAGCCAAGAAACACCATAAAAGACTGTTACTTCTGCTTGGTTCCTCCTTTTTCCAGTGGAATAACAAGGCAAAAGAAGTCAAGAATATTCTACCCAAACATTCCATCTGCATTGAGATCAGTTCCACATGGTGAGGGACTTCCTATTCCAGAACCTCCAGCAGAATATTTTCATGATTCCTCTGATGAGGACAAGGGTGATCCAATCTGTTCTTCTATTCCATCAGCATGCAGTGATCCAGATCTTCACTGTGGTGCATTATCAACCCCACACAGACTAACACAGGAAAAGCTAAATGACCTGGTTTGTGATTTGGACTTATCCAAGAACAAGGCAGAATTGCTAGGATCAAGACTCCAACAATGGAATTTTCTAGAAGATGTCACAATTACTTTCTATGGAAAGTGCCACCAGCAGTTGAGCCTTTCTTCAGAAAGGAAAGTACTCTGGTCTTCTGTTCTGATATTGAGGGCCTCATGAATGCCTTAGCAATCACTCATGACCCACAAGAATGGAGACTAGTTCTAGACTCACAGTCTTAAGGCTGTGTTTTTGCACAATGGAAACCATCCTCCATCTATTCTATTCCTGAACATCTGTACACGGACAAGCAAAGAAATCTAAGTAGTAGTCTATGACTTGATTTTTTACAGGTATTAACCATAGGCCTATCACTATTGGCATGCATTTCATGATGTAAACATCAATTTATTGCAGCTTACAAAAAAACTCGAACTAAAATTAGAATTTGACTGTCATAGTCATGTTGAGCATATACAAATTGATAAGAAATGACTAGTTTTATTTCAGTAACATGACTTTTGTAAAATTTGTTGACCAGTGTTATTAAATAGCTACCTACAGATATAGAGTGGTCTGCCTTTTTTTGTGTGTGGGGGGGCTCTCGTTTTGCCTGCTTTGCAGAGGGATATTCAAATTTTACCTGGGGTACTCTTGAGGTTGAGATGCATTAGTCTATCACAGACACATATTCAATTGTCTTTTGACAAAGGAGAAAAATCAGTACAATGGAGTCAAGAGAGACCCTTAAAACATCAATATTTTTACTATATTTTAGCTTCTAGAACAATGAGAGAAAATTGTTCATCAGTTCCAACAATTTGAGTTTAGCATTGACTTTATAATTTATTAATTTAAAATTGTCATAATTTATTTTAAACTCAATGAATAAAATGAAAAATTATTATTGTGTCATCTTTCATGTAAGAATGATACCTCAAATTATAAAAGACAACAATGTCAGTTATATAACCATGAAATCAGAGGTAGTAGATTAATGGGAAACACAACTTAGCCTATTCTAATTCATGTTCACTACCATCCTTCACTACCATCACTACCATCTCAACAGACATCTGGTGTCAATAGTTGGGGAACCTCTTAAGTAGTTCAAGTACATACACACACACACACACACTTCCTTTTAAAATAAAATATTGAATTGCTAAACAATAAGTATTCAGTTTTAAGCACTCTACTTAATATTGATGTCACAGACATATAATCATTTGACAATTTTAGGAATTCTACCACGTAACGAAAACATTATACAATTTATACATTGAAAAACAAAACATCTCTGGGTGTTCTAACATTAAAATAGAATATATGATTGTAACATGAATGACAACCACAGAAATATTCTGAACCACAGTGAAAAAATATATATATATATGCGTGTGTGTGTGTATATATATATATATTAATATGAAGAGAGAATTTGAAAAATTGTCTGATCATTCAGGAAAACCATTGCAGTAGGTAAAATGTACTTGATTAAAATTTGTTCTTACCTACTTAAGTCTAAGACTATAGACAAATTATACAATGTTTTATCTTTTGTCTTAACCTGTATTTAAGAAAAATATCTAAAATATGGACCTAAAATTAGAGGAGAAAGATCTGTGTAGAAGATATGTGTTTAAAAAATTCTGAAATAATTTTATGGATACTTCTCATCTCCTGACCATTCTGTTTCTCCACAGCCTGCTCTGTTTCAGAGGAATCATGGCCTCAGAGGAATCATGGCCTCCACGGCCTACTTCAATGTTTTTCTCACTCTCTGACTTATGGTTAAAATTAAACAATGAAGGTACCAGCTGAGGACTGGAATGAAGGAGAGGTTATACTGACAACCTTTTCCTCCTTCCCTGTCAGGTTTAGCATTGTTAGCCATGTAATTCCACCAAAAGACACAGCTTCTTTCCTAGTCATTCTCTCCATGGATTTGAGTAATAACTCCCTCCCAGTGGTCCTACTTTTCAAGAGATAGTCATGGCCCCCACATTTTTTTTAGTTCTGTGGTTCCACTCAGATATCTCTTGATGTTCTTACCCTGCCTATATATATATGAATAATTTCATTATTAAATCTTCTCAATTATTAGAGTGACGGTATACCATAGCTAGCTCAGGAAAGCTTTAGTTTGTGCCTCTTGTTCCCCTGTTCTTATAGATAGAAGACTGGTGACAGGTTCACCTGTAAATAACCTCTCTGAATGAGTATGCCATCTCTTTTCTGATGTGACCCTGATACAGATCATTACAAAGATATGAGTTTATTTAATAATTATTTAGTATGTGAAATATAGATATTTTAGGTCCTGCAAAACAGCTTACTAATAAGATATACTTTCAAAAGTCATTGAGAAATTAAAACTGTTTTATATTTGGTTTGATATATAAAATGATGAGGTCAAATTTAATTTATTATTCTGTTCAAACTTAACTGCCATTAAGAAATATCCTATAAATTACTTCAGCTCATGCAGCAACTGTATTACCGCCTAATTAATGAGTTTTTATATTCCTTTATAGTCTTCTATAGTCAGATTATTAAAAATTTAATAATTTTTCTATATTGTTCATCTTACATTTCCACTATGAATTGTAGAATGATCAGAATGACTCATGACAGTGTACCTGGTTTTATGGTAAGAAAATACTAAAAGATATTTATTTTTACCTTCACAATTTAAAAAGCAGAATCAATAGATTTTCTGATGTCCCCATATTATTAATTCAATTGTGAACAGGAGTTGCCTAGAAGAGATAATAGTACAATCTGTTTGTTTGTTCTACCTTTAAGAGCATCTAAAAACCTGGCCTTGGCTTATTTTTACCAATACTTTTTGTTGCTTTAGGTTGCTTACTGTGAATTGGTTCCCTGGAGTCAATCATTTCATACATTGGAAATTCATAAGCTATTAAGTTTATAACTACTTTCCAAAGTGTGTGTGTGTGTGTAGGTGTGTGTGTGTGTGTACTTTCCTTCATATTACATACTACATATTGGTTACTAGTTGAATTTTGTCCTCACTCAAAAAGGTTTGTTGGAGTCCTAATCCCAAGGACCTCAGTCTATTACCTTACTTGGAGAGTCTTTACAGCAGTAATCAAATCACTGGCCATTTCAGTGGGCTCTAAT
Organism: Scalopus aquaticus; assembly: GCA_004024925.1. NCBI lineage: Eukaryota > Metazoa > Chordata > Mammalia > Eulipotyphla > Talpidae > Scalopus > Scalopus aquaticus. The sequence continues at coordinate 30,067 of PVIJ01012876.1, forward strand.
CCAATGTGACTGGTATCCTTATTTAAAAAGGGGAGATTTAGACGTAGAGATAAGTGCACACAGAGTGATTTATATAATTGTCTCATCTATAAAAACATATTAGATTAACTGATGTCTCATGTTCTTCTCATCTTTGCAGGTCTATATTTGTGGTCTTCCTACCACTCTATTTGCAGAATTGGGTACACTGAGGCTGACATCTAACTTCTTCCTTAAATCTGTGAAGTTTAAAAAAAAGATACTGTTTTTTGATCAAGTTACTCAAGAGCAAGTAAATGATATATCAATGAAATTCCATTTTGCACATGGAATTGCCCTTTAATTTAAATGTTAAGGAACCTAGAAATGCTAGGAGACAGGAAATATATGAATGCATAGAAAATACTCTTAGGAATATTAAGAGTTCTATATCATTTAAACATTGGGAGATTTTGCAAAAAAAAAAAAAAAGGCATGCCACCACAACAAGAAACAATATTATCAAAAAGTAGAAACAGTTTAAAATTTTTCCGTATAATTTGTGTTTCCTGAACTTAGAGTATTTATACTTACACATTTAATACTCTATAATATTTACTGCAGTAAATTTGCTGAATATTTCTCTTTTAGATACATATAGTTTACTTCACATATTTTGCAAAACTGTATTTTGTTTTTAAATTAAACATCTCTAATAGTATTTGGGCATTTGTAGAGTATATTTAATTTCTACACATCACCAATATACTGCAAATAAGCACAGTAATCAGAAAACAATGTTCAAATTTATTTGGATTCAAACCAATATGTAAAAAATTTTCTTAAGCCACCCCTAGTTCATAGCTTTAATTTTTCTAACACCAAAGCAACATGAAATAATCTATATGATGTCAGAATTGATAACATATCAGCTCAAATTTGATTACAAAATGCATATAAATAAAGGCACATAACTTTAATTTTTGTCTTCAGATAAGAATCCTAAGTTTCAAAACCTGTTCTGGAGGAGTTAAGCACTTTGGAAACTACCAGTACCCTCTAGTGTACATTATCAATAAAAACCTCAAATAAAATGAACAACATTGCCTTTTTCTTTAACGATTACCATTTCTCTACACTCTCCTTGTTTGTTTTAATACTTCCCAGCATGCAATCAAATGACGATTACCTGCGGGAAAAATGATGAAACATGCTGATCATAAATATTTCTTAGCCATAGTGTAATACATAGGAATCTATTTCTTGGGTAAGGACTGTAATTCCTGTTCATGTTCATGTCAGTTGAATATTTATATTGATGGAAGAATTAGACCTCAAAGTGGTTCTTATTCTAAAGCTCTGTCATGGTTATTGATTTAACTGACATTTAAACTATCATAGTATATCACAAACATACACAAATTCTTACATATCTGTCAAAGTCAATGAAAATGCAGGTACAGAAAGAAAAGGTTTCTAAAAGGTGAAGTGGGCTATTCCATTAAGTTAGCTGCTTTTAGGAATCATCTGGATTAACCAGAATTCCTATTTCTGGCATAAAGCCTGGAAGCTTAATTGTGCACAGCGGGACATCCTAGACATCACCCAGATGCTACAGCTAGTACATAATAAAATATTTTCCAAGCCATTGTTCTCAAATTCACACTGGCTCTCCTATACATACTCTAGCATAAGGAAAATCAAATAATATACAGCACATACCCATTTGGGATCAGATGAAATGACAGAAGCAATACAAACAGAAACCTCACTTCTCTAATTTATTGTAAGAGCCAATGACATTGGTTTTAAGATCCTTATTTTAGAAAAAAAAATCCCAATAATATCTACATAGTTACCAGTTAATATGCTCAGCTATTTGTCCTTTACTGTAACAATTACATTTTGTGGCTCTTATGTAGGGTAATACTTCAAAAGCAAATTGGTTGTCAGAGGAAATTAAGCATTCCTAAAAATGTAGATTTATCACCTGAATGAAATGGCTATTTCTTGCATATAAACAGATAACCATACAGTGGAGTGCTTTCATAAAATAAACCCTAAGCCGTTAATCATTTTTTTGATAAATTAATGCATTTTAAAAAGAAAACTCATGATAACTGTATCCAAAGACTGTAGCAATACAGACTGAATTGAGCAAGAAAGTACTTTGATCATGAAAGTACATCAGTACAGATTCTGGATCTTTTAAATAAGGAAAAGCTGAAATGAAATGTCAAGGTTATATTGTGGTTCTCAGTTAAGCAACTTTCCTATACAGCAACTTTCCTATAAGGTTTGAAGAAAAATAATAATACATTTTAAATCGGCTATAGTGTTCCATACCTCTGTTATTTCTAATTATAACTTCCTCATATTTATCTTCATTTTGTTTTTGTTTCATACCTTCCATTTGTTTATTTATATATATTTTATATCACTATTCATTTTTGTACAATGTTTGCTTTGTTTTCTCAGCTGTAGTCCCTACATAATTTTCATCACCAATTCACCCGTGCACCATCACCAACTATGGTGACAACTACTTATCCTCCATTGTTTTTTAAGTTCCATCAGCATTATCAGAACTGTTGCCCTGAATTCCCTTTCTATCTTGCTCCACAATTCTGCTGAGTTGAGAATGCCTTCAGGTTTTATTTTGCTCTGGCATTTGTTTTGTGTTCTCATTCTCAATTTTTTATGGATTTTAATAGGGATAGATTTTCAACTGTTGTATGTACACATGTAATAATAGGGGGACTGGTACCAGCGAGAAGGAATAGCTATTAAAGAAGACCTGGGTAGTGGGCACCAAAGGATCAACTCTAATAGATTCAGGAATTCGAACTTCCTGATGTGCTGTGGTGCCAGAGTTGTGTGGTGGGGATCCATTGCGACCCCCTCCTCCAGGTCAGGTTCTTGGTCTCAGTGTCTCTTCCTGTCTCCTGTCCAGTTCCACTCTAGGCAATTTTCAAGCACTAGATGCAGTGCTGGACAGGGACTGACTGCAGTTGGCATGGGGTCACAGGCTAAGAGTGGGTTCTCTTTTCCTCCCCAGCATGGAGTCTAATCCTGAGGAGTCCACTCCCACTGGTGACAGATGCTCCAACTCTAGTTTGTCCAGTGTTTCCTTGCGGGTTTGATGTGTGTTTTGGATATGTCAGCCTGAGTTTCAAGCGGCAGCCTTTCCTACAGGGAAGTTCAGGCTCTCTCACTCCAATGAGGTGACACTGATCTACGATAGAGCCTCAGACTCAAGCCAGGAGGCCTTGCTCTGTGCCTTCACCTCTGCAGCTCTCCAGCAATGCACCCTCTGTCTGGGCCTGCTCATGGACTGCTTCACCCAGTGCGGTGCTGGGTCTCAGGCGCCTGAAAGTTAGCATGTGCACCACTCGACCGCTGTTAGGGACTACAGAGAGCTGCTCCTCCCTTGTGTGGGTCGCACTGCCTCATTATCACTCTAAAGAAAGTTCTTTTCTTATTTCTTTCCTCAGAACCAATGCTACTAATGTGTGTGTGGTCATCATTTTTCCCCACAGCAGTTTTTTGACTGTGTTTTACAAAAGTATTTTTGTGAGTATCTGGAGAAGAGGAGATGGGCACCTCTCCTGTGCCACCATTTTGCTGAACCTCAAAATAATATAACATTTTAAAAATTGTAGCCATATGAGCTCAAGGCTTAAGTGAACACAAACACACACACATACACACATGCACATGCACAATTCCAGCTCCTAAGCCTCATATTAACCAAAGAGGAGAAATGACTGTTCGAAGAAATACAGAAAGGGGCAATAGGAAAATGGAAAATCTCTAGTTTTATCTAGAGAAATACTAATATTACATGAACTTTAAACACACAATAGTGAATATACAAGGGTAAATGTCCATATCTGTCAGAAGTATTTAGTGATTTCCACATTTTTTATGATCTGGACTCTAAAATTATATATTTAATAGTTTAAGGAAATATCATTTCCTGTCCTATATTGAAGACATAGATCCAGATATTTGGGGGGAAAAAAACTGCACCAAATACGTTAATACATTCAAGTAATTAAACCTCAGGTAGAGAAGAATTTGAAGTGATGAACTTTTGTTGAGGACACTTAAAATCTATCCTTATTTTTTGTTTTGATTTTACTATTATTTGGATAATGTAGTAAATGGTTAGAGCAGAATTTTTCTTTCTTTGGTTTCTGAGTTCACCTTATTATAAAGAAATACATGAAAGTTAATTTCACTTATATTGACTTAAAACATATAAAATTGTTAATGTTCAATATAAATATTTGACCATTAAAATAGCAATATTACATAGCCCAATCTGATAATCAATAAAACGTGTAAAATAGAAAATTACTATCATGCATGCTCCTTTTTCTAGTGTGCTGATAATATAGTTAGCAACTAAACTAAAAATGATAATTATTTGCTCTAAAAAGTCTATGAATTTATTGCTGGCACAGTCATGTGAAGGTGCAAATTAGGCCTTCTCTGCTGGAAGCCTGTGGCTGCTTCTGCAAAGATTATAACCTTTGCACCTTCCCAGACACAAGCCTTCTCCAGCTTAGGGTGAACTGAATGGACCTTAGGGAGTCAAGAGGCAAAGTGACATTTGGTTAGGAGAGTTCTTCCTTCAGTTCAAGAATAAAAATAGATTATTTTTTAAAAAGTTAAGAAATACATTATTTATAGCTATGTCCTTTACCTTCTTCCTTTTTACAATTCTTCTAGAATTGCTTATTGCTTTTAAAATCCAGAGCCAAGTCTAACTGCAAACATTAAAAAGGTAAATATATTTTCTTATTTTAAATTATACTTTGGCTGCTAAACATTCAAGATAATTAAAAACATCTTTTATCCTGAACTGCCAGATATGAGAGCTGTCAGAACCCTATATGTTGCTTTTGACAGGCTTTAAATATTTTATAATTTGTTTCTTCAAAAACGTGGAGGGAATCACCATTCTTGAACATACCAGAATAAAGAGAATGAAAATGTAGTGTGAAGGCTGTTAATTATACTAAAATAAAACTAATGTATTAAAAATAAAATTTGGATGGCTATACTAAGAATCAATATAAAAGCTATAAATAGTATATGATATTATAATTCAAAAAATCAAAACTAGTAATAATTAAGGAGATAAGCATTTAGAGTGATTATTGTATTATTATTAATAAAAATACTGAACTTATTACCTTGTTAGCCCATTCATGTAGAAATCACGATCGATATATATCAGTATATTTTATTAAAGTCACAAGATCTTGATAAAATGAAATTTAGACATAATTAGAAAAGTGGTTGCAATAATAAAGATGTTCCAGTGCGAGTAACACCTGCAAAAGACCTCGTATTAAAGCAACCAAATCAACATGGGCTAAATTTGGCACTCAGCCTGTTTTTGTTTACTAACCTGTGAGTTAAGAATTTTTTTTTTCTTTTTCATTTCTTGTATTTTGTAGGATTGCTCTAAGAAGTAAGAGTAGGCGCAGGTGGTGGTGGAGGAGGAGGAGTGGCAGGAGGTAGAGGGAAAGGGGGAGGAGAAGAGAAGGTGGGGGAAAGGGGGTGAAGAGAAGGGAGAGAGAGAAAAGGAGGAGGAAGGGAGGGGACTTGGCTATGGAGGGGGAGGGGAAGAGGTGGGTGCTTGTCATCTACAAAACCTAAAATATGTTCTATCTGACCCTTACAAAACAGGTTGCAGTTTCAGGCTCCATTTTATCAAACATTTAATAGTAATGTAATAGGAGAAAGAATAGTATGCTCTGAGAATCATCTTACAAAAGGGCTTGGATGTCGATGTAAACAATTTGAATACTTAAGCAGAAAAGGACTCGTGAATAGTCCCTGGATGGGAAACTTAAACTACGAAGGGGATCTGTGATAGACCTACTGGATTTAAATGTTTAATGTGGCCACTTAAATCTCATATACATATATGTGTGTGTGTGTATACGTGTGTGTGTGAGAAACATCAATAAAAAGTTGAGGCTCTTTTACGCAGATAAAAACCTTATCTGCCTAAAGCTAGGTGTCTGTCTCAATTTGAAAAAATTTGATTTTATAAGGTGAGTTTATTGATGAAATGATATATTATTTTCAAGGATGTCAACATTATATTTGGTAGTGACTCTGCCAAAGGTCTAGACTCATAAACTCTGGAATAGGAAACTGTCACTTCCCTAGGAATATTTGTAAGCTTCAAAGATAACCAAGAGAAAATCTCAAGTGGACTACTGAATAAGCCACATAGAAATACATTTTGTTCATAATGCTTTATACGATTATTTAATCTTCAGGGTAACTGGATTATAAAAATTGCAGGAGAAGCCCTGAAGCTTAGTTGTCAGAACGAACATTACAGATTCTGGGATATAGGTTTTCACAGCTCAGTCACTTAATGTAAGAGAAAGCATGACTGAATGTCACTGGCAAATTCTAAATATTTGGCATTTAGCCTTAAGAATACTTTTATGCTTTTATGGATAGATATTTCATACTTATATATTTAACCCTTTTCTATAAGAGACGGTGCTTATTGTGAATAAACATATAAACAACAGAAAAATTTAAATTCTTTTTTGAGGGGTGACTGATCTGTTTAACCTCTCAAGTATAATGTCCTTCTAAGATTAAATGTGTAGGGGATTTTGTTTTGTTTTTAGGTGTCAATATTTTACCTTTCCGAAACAAAGAAATTTATTGATATTTCGTGCATAAATTTTAGGATGACTAGTCTGGGAGTACAGCTAAAAACTTTAAACAGGCAATAGATGATATAGACAGATATATACAGGAGGTAAAAAAATTCAGAGAGGAGGAAGCCTAGGTAGCAATTACCACAGATGTCTAAGGTTCTAAATTATTGTGATAACTATGAAAATGGAAGCTAGGGTATGGACCATAAAAAAGCAACAATAATCATTCTGCCAGAGAGTTTGAATATTAAATAGAGTTTTTAATCAACTGATATGAAATATACAAACATACACACAAAAAGAAATATTTTAAAATATTCAAAAAAATAATGCTATATTTTAGGAAAATTTGTCATTTTTAGTAGTGCCACATTCTGAAAGTTGTTTTATTTCTAAGAATATTTTTATCTCAATATTTTTTGAAATTTTGTAATTCTTTGAGTTGAGCTCATTTATCTTTGAAAACCAGACAGAAATTCCCTTCTTTTAATAATCAAATCTTTGTATCATTAGGCATGCTATAATAATACTTAATTAGGTTTAATACAGCATTTTTATGATCTTGGTATTACTGAAGGGACCCCTGCACCTGCTATTTGCCAAAACTAGATTTTGAAACCACAGTAATTAAGTGATCACTATTCAACCTTGTAAGAGGGTAAAAAGATTGGAGGGTAAAATACAATTAAAAAAAGAAATGTCAGCAGATACTGAGGAAAATCAGTAAAATAATTGTCAAAAATATAGGAAAAATAACTCACTAGAATTTTTATCCAACAAAAATTGACAGATATATTCTCAATATGTCCTTTTACTCAGGGTTGAAGGTACTCAAGAAAGTTGACAGCTAGTTGTCTATAGTCTGGTGGAGAATTTAAGATTCAATGGAGACTCAGTTCTGATTCTAACCTAAACCGGAATTTCAGTAAATGTCATGTCAAAATCATGCAAATGGATGAGATAATTTAAGACAGGTGAAGTACAGTTTTTGAGAGGGTAGGCAAAAACAAAATAAAGCATGCAAGTGGCAGAAATGAAAATTTGGGTTAAGTTGTAAAGAGATTAAAAAGCCCCCGCCCCCCAAAAAAAAAGAAAGAAAAAGAAAAAATGTGAGAATATAGAAATGAACTGATTTTAGTTGGGAAAGAAATAGAATCCTATGATTCCAGCTGGTTTTATCGCCAAACAATAGACTGGAATAAAGATTGCAAGAGAGAATGTAGCTGTTTCCTCTCCTGGGCTCATAAATACTGCTGAACAGGAATAAATGCAAGCCTCATACAGTACTCTCTGGTATACACTGGAAACCAGATGGCTACTTTAGTTTTGGGATTATGTTACCTACTACTGAATGGTTCATTTGAAATCAAATGACCTCACTTCAGGCATCTCTTATATCCCTTATTTATTTAACAGTAAGTGACAAAGAGCACAACCAAATTAATTTAATCAAACAGAGGTTTCTTGAGTCATGTAATGAACATAATGAAAATGAAAACTGTGGCTGTTGCAGATGCCCAGACAATGTGGCTACTTTCATCTTGGCTCACAGACTCTCAGCAAAATGCTGTACTAATTCCAGCTTGCCCTTAAGTTCATCTGCAATAAGGGAGAGCACCTGACTCTCTTCCAGAAGTCCAAGACAAATTGTGCCGCTCCTTATTGACTTCGGGGGGAAACAGACCCCGTATGAATGTGATGCCCAAATAGATTTAGGCATCTCTCACATGCTCCTCATATCTAAGCCCCACTGTCTTACCTCAAAATGCTGACTCAGTGTTAAGCAGACAAGAGGAGGAGTCGCCAAATCAAACACACGGGTCTATTCCACATGAAACAGATTTTATATTGGAGGGGCAGATATAAAGAGGCCAGTGCTGTATCATTGGTAAGTCTTGGAATGGGAGATTAGTATTAACACAAATTTTACTTAACAAATTTGCCATATCACTAGTTATTAGAGTTTATCGTTAAGGATTTTATCACAGTTAATTGCTCAAGTTCTAGAGCTGAACTCAAATGATACGCACTCCACATTCTAATGATTTGACATTTAGCAAGTTATTAACATAAAGCATTCTTTTCTGTAAAATAGGGATCTACACAGTACCTATTTGATGGCATCTGATGATAACAGAAAAATGCATGAAAGCTCTTTATACAGAATCTAGCACATTGTTAGCATTTTATTAATAGGAGACAATATGAAGAAGGAATCATTTAAATTCAAAGATCACAGAGAAATCCTGGTGGGAGGTAAACATGTAAAAATAGTTTGAAAGAGCATATAAAATGTACAACCAGGTTGCTTGCAGAGGTGAACCAAGACTTACAGTGTTTGAAAAAGTTGTAAAAATCTTAACGGAAGGTAGTTGGTCCATTTGAAGGGATATATGCACTATTATGTTCATTGCAGCACTATTTACAATATCCAATTTATGGAAACAATCTAAGTGCCAATGACAGATGACTAAATTAAGAAGTTGTGGTATATACACACAATGAAGTACTATTCAACCATATACACACACATACACATACATAAAGGTGAACCCCTGCCATTTGCATTTGCCATCAGATGCAAACTTTCATTACTAAATATTCTCATCACAAAAGGATCAAAAGAAAAAAAACTGAGTGGTTTGTTTATGTTAAAACAAAATATCAGGGAAACAGATTTTACAGTCACACATTGAGAGGATAAAAGATTAAATTCTTTATTCTGTGTTTATGCTTAGTCCTATATTCCCAATCCATTTAACAGAGGCAAACAAATTAGATTTTAGCCATTTCATTATTAACTCATTATTTCTTTGTTTCCTTGGGATTTCTGGATTTATGAATTATTTCAATTTTTAATATATTTTATTTATTTTTGAGGTAACTGGTTTACCTCACTGTATATGATTCAGAGGAATCAGTTCACACCTCCCCAGATGTGCATCAGCCACCCACCCACCTCAGAGCACCCATATTCCTTTATCATATATCACTGGGCAGCCTCCCCACTTTCTTCCCATCTCCACCATCCCCTTCTCATAGCTTCAATTCTACAGTCATATTTCTAGACTTTTTCAGGTTTAGTTTTTGTCAGCTCCTTTGTTACATTTCTCATTAGTCCATATATGAGTGAAATCATCTACTTATTACACTTAGCATAATCCCCTCCGACTCTATCCATATTTTCACAAATGGCAGGGGTTCACCTTTATGTATGTGTATGTGTGTGTGTATGATTGAATAGTACTCCACTGTGTGTATATACCACAACTTCTTAATTCAGTCATCTGTCATTGGCACTTAGATTGTTTCCATAAATTGGATATTGTAAATAGTGCTGCAATGAACATAATAGTGCATATATCCCTTCAAATGGACCAACTACCTTCCGTTAAGATTTTTACAACTTTTCCAAAACACTGTAAATCTTGGATGACCTCTGCAAGCAACCTGGTTGTACAAAGGTGAGGACTCTTAGATCCCCTCTTCCCATTTACTGGTGTAGCCATTGGTGCTCTGTTGGTTTGATGCTGTGTTAGACGTTCATTTCTCTACCAGGACTTCTCCACCAGGATTTCAGTATGTAACTCTGGTAAGTGCTTATATTCTGCTCTATTTCAAGAATCTTTTCACTGCATAACTGAGTATTCCAACAAAAAAATCTAATTAAAGCAAAAACAGACATCTTATTAGGGTCCTTTGGGGCTCTTATGTTTTCTATAGTTATCTACTTCTTTCTGTCAGTTATCTTTTCTCTTTTGTACTAGTATGTAACATAATTTAGTTTACTTAGCTCATGTGAACTGTTATTAAGTTGTGATAAGATGTTAAAACTTCTTAAATGAACAGAATTTGGACCACAAAAGTTTTACTCAGAAATTTGGTTTTTTTCCACTAGTTTCAGAATACTAGTATATAATTTTCTATAATTTCGGTAAATATTTTTAGAGTTATCCTTGTGTCCTGATCCACAGAAATAGTATAAAAGAGAAAAAAGAATACAATGACTTTACATATGCAACTTAAAGCACTCTTTTTTATATTTCAAACTCAAGTGGTAAAAGAGGAGCTACATTTCAAGATTAGATATTCGTCACATATAACAGATGCTCCTAATCTAGCTAGTCTAACAGAAGTTAACAATATCAAAAAAGCTGCATCCTCCTACTTATTGGAACTTGAGATCACTTCAAATTTCTCTGTGTCATTAGTTGTTCACTAGGAATTTTCACCTCTTAACATCTACCAATTTTTTCTTTTCTTGCTCTTGTTCCTTTTGGTTAACTTTAAATACTTTAGAGACTTGCAATTCAAAGTTTGTTCCATGGAATAGCAACATCAGTATTATGTAGAAATGTTTTTCAAATACAAATCTCAGATCTCCTGACTCAAAATCTTTAATTTTATAGCATCTTCAGGTGACTCATATGCAGCTAAAGTTTCCACAGAAATTGATTACATGATAAAAGTAGGAATATGTAGTCAATGACTAATTTAATGGCACTAATTTAATGAGATATGTATGCTACTATACAGCACATAGGGTCCTGTCCATGTTCACACTGAAGTTGTTCAGGTTCAAGATTCAGTGTTAATGGTACTGATATTTACTTCTAGGACAGTGTTGCAAATCTAGAACAGCACTGTCTACTATCATTCTTTAACACTGTTATTAATGTGAGGTGTTAAAACAATATTTGTGTGTTTGCTAGTGCAGCTTTTATTAGTGAAGCAACTCTACTCTAGAACTGAAAACCATGAATCAAAAAATGGCTTATTCAGGGCCTCCCTAGTGACACAGCGGTTAAGCGCTGCGCTGTGGAGCTGTCGGCAACGGCAACATGAGTTCGATGCCCCCCCTGGGGAGATTCCCACATGGCACAGCAGACCTGTCCTGCCTCGCTCACTGCTCCCCTCAGCAGTGTATTTCGGTAGATCTGCCTGTTCTGTTCCCCACTCTGTCTCTGGTGAACCCTCTCGCCACCCCATGCCTCTGACCTCTACCCCAGCTTGTATGCATAAATAAAATTATATCTTTTTAAAAAATGGCTTAGTCAGACCATAATCTGAGTGCCAGAAATTGTACTTTATTTAGAATTATTCCCCATGTCAGATATTGGACAATCAAATGTACTCTTTATCCTACAGAAGACTTCTTTCTTTAGAAAGCTTCCTGGTATTCAAAACAATGTACAATCCTACAGCAATGCCCTGTCAAGGCCTAAATTGATAAATATTACCCTGAATCTAAGATCTTCGAATACCTTAAAAATCTAAACTTGATATCCAGAATCACCAAATTGATTGTTTACTATCTAATTTGTCTTAGGAGACATTGTTTTGACAGATTGATGGAAGATATTAAGTGTCACAATACTAATGTATAATTTTCTATAATTTGGGTAAATGGCCTTTCTTTAAGAAAAAAGAATCTGCTATCAAATAGAAGTTTTAAAACTTTTATATTGGCAATCATATCAAAATAAAATAAGATATTTTGGCACAAATAAGAACTTATTACATGCTTTCAGTCTTTTAGGAATAAAGGTTGAATCAATATGTAAATTTTGAAAAGAATGATATGCTTTAAAATGACAGATAATGTACTTCATTAATGACAAAAATCTTGAATAAGAAAGGAGGAAGTGATGTAAATTTTAAGAGGAATATTGATCAGGTTTTAAAAGGTATTGTATATCATTATTAGAGAAACGAAAATGCATTGGAATGTAATGGGCTTTATTTTTACTTTGGTGCTAGTTTTCTAAAACCTTGATTTAAACAGGGATGTTTTTTCTTCATTGTCTCAACCTCTTTAGATTCTCTCTTTGTTGACACACTGTCACGATAGCAACTATTAGTTTTTAAAATGTGTCCAAATTCTAGAATATCTGATACAGTAATGATTTAAAGAAATTTTAATAATTGCAGAGACATCAATTTTTTTGAACTCCTGGGGTAGTCTGGCTGAATTTCAAATAGAAAATTACAGTCTATCTATCAATATTTCCTAGTATTTTCGTTTGTTTGACTTGGCAGTTTCTTTAAAAGCAAAATAAAAGCAAATGAAATAAAAACAAAACACAAAGTACAAAGTTATTATGTAACAGGAATGCATAGAATCTTTTTTCTATAGCATTATCTTTGAGCCTACAATGAATATGTAACCTCTACTGAATATGTACGTATGAATGTAAGACATCCTAAGTGGTTACTTTGATAGTCTTGAAACATTGATTCCATCCAAACAGGGAAATTGAGGTTTTATGAACAGCTATCTCTGTATATTTTACTAAGACTAGAGAAAAAAAAATGAATTAAGCATTATGTAAAATCAGCACTAGGATATACAAAGACCCTGTTATTTGGCCCTTGAAAGCATATGCCTGACACCAACATCATCCTTTCAACTCCCACCTGCACAGCTCATGTTATATATATTTTAGAATCAGCCCTACAAACAGAAAGAAGCAAAGGATAGTTCTACTGATAAACACTAAGGAGGAGTTTATTTCTGATAATCTCATATTACTTTCTTTTTAATTTTTTGTTTTATGCAGGCATTTCAACCAAAATTAACCTCATAGTCAATTCTAAGTTTTAAATAGGAGGGAAAATATATTCATATTATATCTTTATTGAATTGCTATATAATTCAAATACACTGGTTCTACTGTAGTCACTCTTAGTAAGAGATAATCTTCAAAATCAAGAACAGTTAAGCAGATTCTATATATAATCATATATATGAAAAGGAATTATATTAATCTAACTTCATTCATGACTGTTTCAAAGATTTCAAATTTGATGAAAAATCAGCAAAATATAAAGGATTATTTGGGAAACCTCAAGGTATAGCGAGAGATTGTTTTTCTATTAGGAAATATTGACTCTAATGTTTGCACATCACGTAGAAAAAAGTATGAAGTGAATGTGCTTTTACTTTATGACAATACAGTAAAGTATCGCTTTCATTGTGTTTGAGGAATTATTTAAGAGATATTTCACCGAGCTATGAGATGTAGGCTATATTATCTCCCTGTTGAAAAGATGAGGGATAGTGAAATTGGAAGGTTAAATGGTTTGCTCACCATCTCATGCTAAGTTATTGGCAGAGGAAATATAGGAGAATAGCCTCTGGACTTTAAATCTGTTGCTTAGCTACTGATCCACAAAAGCTCCCAATTGACCTGAACTATAGAGTACTAGAGAATTTGAAGATTCAAAAAAGATCATGCCTCCACTGAATGAAAAGCGGAAAATTCTATCAACAGCTGTTCTAAACATAAACCATTTGATCACTCTTATCAAATACACTCTTGCATTTGTATTTTCAATGAATTTTTTTATTTTTGTATTGTCATAAGTAAATTCCTAGATAATACTGTCACAAATATTCACTAGAAAATACCCTACCTCAATTCAAATGATCTCTGTGAAATATAAATAGGTACAGAATATTTTATCTTCATATTTACTTAACCTCAGTTGTAATAAGTAAAGCCTTTCCAGCTGTCAGATGATAAATGTTATTATGTGACCCATTTTACTACAGGGGAAAATTAAAATAGAATTCAGAATTTTTTCATCATTCAGATAGTATATTTTGATTTAAAACACACACAAGTCAGGTAAAATTTGGTTTGATCAAAATAGTCCAATAAGAGAAATGCCGTAATTCCTTACGTCCTCCTACCAAAATACAAAAGATGGTTTTCACTGATCCATTGATATTTTCTTTTATTTCACTACCCATTTAAAAGAAACATTTCTATCCCTTTCTATCACCTACTGGAAGATAAGAGCTGATGGCAGAGAGAAATGTAGAGAACTCCTGCTTATATAGGTGATATTTTGATTTCTACTATCACCTATTTGGCCCCTCCGCTGACCCTCATTCTATTTTTCCAAGTGAAATGCATGAACTTCCTCAGTGATGATGTGGACAAAAAATCCTTTATGCCACAGACCATAGGATTGCTCAGTTCTACTGCTGGGCTATACTTTTTTGAGACTCTATTTCTTTCAGTTGGAGATAGTACTCAGAGCAATGAGATTCATCCAACACTGAATTGAGCAAGTTCGGTGACTGAAGAAATCAATACTCAGAAGTCCTCTGGAACTTGTAGACTCCAACAATTATTTTTATACCTGCACCAAATGCTCTTTCTTATGACCTAAATCTCATTCTATAATAAACACTTCCCAATTTCCTTCCCGGTACTATTTCTAAGATCAAAATTGACCATACATTTACTTCATTTGCAAACATGTTTCTCAGTAGCATGTTATGAAACCCCCATTTTCCTCCTTAAAAATAATCACTTTGATCAAGCTTTTCTTTAGTTTCACTCATCACAGTAGTATTTGCAAATATATAAGTATTTTATAAAATTTCCTTCTTTATGTCAGGTTCTTATCAAGTCTTAATGCATTCTCTACATTTCATGAATTCGCTGACTATCATGCATATATTATTAATATACCCTAGTGATTTCCAATGTTATGTATATACTTTTCATTCATTTTTCCTGTCATGATAACACTGTCAGTATAGCCTATGAGACTGAAAAAATAAATAACCTGTTATTACACCTGTTGTTAAACTCATACAGTCAAAATAATCATACGGAGAAAAACCCACATAAGCAAGTTGTATTTTGGTGCCATTTCTATAATTCTTTTTTGATTATCACAAACTACTGCTTATTTTTTTTTTTTTGTATCTTAATAGTTTCATTCAATGGAAACATAAAAATATGACTTAGGTAGAAATATATCTTCACTAAGCTAAAGAAGCCATTCTATGAATTATGTAGTAAAACTTCATATTCTCAATAGTTGAATCTTAATATTTAATATGGCACACAGTTGAATTTTAAGAATACACTAAACAAATGTAAGATTTGATAAAATACATATACCTTTTTGATAAGTTTAGCAAAATAACACTGCAAATTAATACACTTAATTTTGTAAAATACGTTGAAAGGTAATATGGGATGATATAATTACAAAATTAGATTCATTTATGTAATCTCCACACACATTTGCAATTTTTATTTTTAAATTCCTTTTAAAAGGATGAAAATGGATTGTTTTTCAATTTTTTATACATTTATTCAGAAAGCAAAAATATTTGAAATAAATTGCTAAGTTTATGGCAGCACGTAAGGGCAGCTAGAATTTCATAATGTCATTAAGTTTTATGTTAAGTTAATCAAAAGGTAAAAAAGTCAAAGGGAAATAAAATATATCTGTCACTTTTTATGAAGTTATCACATTCATTTTAGCAACATTGAGAGAAATATTTTCATTATATACCTCTGTACCTTGTACTTTCTATACCAACTAGAACTGGTACAGTTTTAGAGAAAATGGAAACTTTTTTTGTTTGGTTGGTTGGTTTTACTTCTAAGGAATTTACACTTCTCAATCTCTCTCTGCTAATATTTTTTCTACCTTGTGACCTACTTGTCTGTGTTCCAGAGCTTAGTCACTCTCTAATACACTATAACTCCTAAGAATGAAATGGCCAAAAGGCAAAGAAAAATATTTTATTTCTGATAGAAGCAGGAATCTTGTGTCTGGAAATAAAAATTCTAAAGAAAGTACAGTAGAGTTGTAAGCTATAATGCAAATGCAAACTATCAAATATTTCATAAAATATTAAAGAAATTATAATTATGATTTTGCCTAAAAAAACAATAAGCTTAGAATATCCCTAAAAGTGATATTTAAAGAAAAGCTAAAATGATATTTAGTAGGGTTAAATATCTTAATAAACAAAATCACTGATAATTATATTTCTTTTTCAAAACTACCAATTTTTTCCAAAGCATGTCTTATAATGATATATTCTATTTTGGCAAGGAGTGTTATATATAGTGTCTTGCCCTTTCCAAAGACATATATAAATCACATTCATCTGTCACCAAAACAAAAGATGGGATAAATAATTTTCATTGTCCTCAATTGGTAAAGTCATAATCTGAACTCATATTAGCTAATATATACCAATATGAATCCTGGTTGAAAGACTACTTGATAGATACTATCACTCTGTTATTAAGGGATTTAAAATTTGTTGTAAGAAACTGTCTACACTGACAAGTTATGAGAAATCATTCTTTTAACCCTAATACAGTACATTTCATCCCACACAATATTCCTAGGCCCAAGTCTCATTCAAATTAGTACCAACAACTTAGAGTAGTATGAAGTACAACACTCAGATAGGATATTAGAGAGAGGTGAAAGTCCTTTTGAAAACACCATTGGAGTTTTCTTTGTATAAGTCTTTTATGTCTTTTGTTAGATTTATTCCCAGATATTTGAACTTTTTGGTTTCGAATTTGAAGGGGATCAATTTCTTAATTTCTTCTTCTTCAGATTGGGTGTTTGCATATAAGAAGGCTACTGATTTTTGTGCATTGATTTTGTATCGGAAGGGTTAACATTATCAAAATGGCAATCCTACCAAAAGCAATTTACAGATACAACGCTATTCCAATAAAAATCTCAATGACATTTTTCAAAGAAATAGATCGACTACTGATGAAATTCATATGGAACCACAAAAAACCTCGCATAGCTAAAGCCCTCCTAACTAAAAAGAAAGAAAACAGAGGAATTTCACTCCCTGATTTCAAACTCTATTACAAAGCCATAATAATTAAAACAGCATGGGACTGGAACAAAAACAGACAGAAAGACCAATGGAACCGAATAGAATACCCAGAATTAAAGCCACATATCTATGAACAACTAATCTTTGACAAAGGAGCAAAGAAAATGCAGTGGAACAAGGACAGTCTATTCAATAAATGGTGCTGGGAAAACTGGACAGCCACATGCAAAAAAATGAAGCTAGACTACTACCTCAC
>PVIJ01012877.1:0-47614 GCA_004024925.1 Scalopus aquaticus
ATAGATGACTGGATCAAGAAGATGTGGTACATATACACAATGGAATACTATTCAGCATTCAAAAAAGACAAACACATGCAATTTGCAGCAACATGGATGGACCTAGAGGGGATCATGATCAGTGAAATAAGCCAGAAAGAAAGAGAAAATTATCGAATGGTTTCACTTATAACAGGAATATAGGGGAGCCAAATAAGAATGTGACATTCAGCAGGGAAGGAGGGGAGGGGGCGGTCTCTGGGGGGGGAGAGGGGAGCACGGAGGACTATGGTGATGGCTCCACGGGTGAACAGGTGGTGGGTACCTTATGGGGAACACACAATAATGTAAAAGATACGAATAACAAAAATAAATAAAATATCTATTAAAAAATTTTTATATTTGGCCAATTTTGTGCATCAGTAGCACCTGACCTCCCAATCTCTCTAGATATGATAGAAGTTTTACAACTAGTTTTACAACCCTAATAGGGTTTGAGTCACTTTGTTCTGAAATGTGAAGGATACCTGAGGGGGGGAATCCTATATTGCATATCCAAAATACCAACAATATTGTAGGCCAATGTTATCACAATAAAAAAGGGAAAAAATTTTTAGTCTATCATACCTGTTGTGCCTTCAACATAGAACTCTTTACCCCCAGTTATTTCTGTCAGGCTAAACTTCCTAACTTAGCCATCATATCCTCCAAGCAGTCCCTGGAGGCTCAGTTCCAGGTTGTGACCCTACTGAGTGGTCTCCAAGCACCCTGTTAATCCCCTTATTGCCCTGCATTTTAATGGCAGAGTCCCTTGTGAGTTTCTGCCCCTGGAATGTGATGGCCAAGAAAGCACAGGCTGTGTGTTGTTCACCATGCTATCCCAGTACCCACAGCAGGATGCTCCATTCATATTTCATGAATGAGACAATCAGTGGAAGAAATGAGATTTTTGAATTTCAGTGTTTTTTCCATACAACATCCTGCCTTCTTTTAAAATCACACACACAGAGGATCGTGTTTCCATAAAGAGAAGACATCTAACAGAATTCGTTTTTTTCTTCCTGATGACTAGTGTCATCATTAAGTACAGAATCCTGCTTTCATGTAATTATACGTTTAGAGACTCTGAGGACAGGTATATTATTTGTCTTGATACTCAAAGATCCCAAACAGCTGAAGTATTTTATTCTTGGGGCTTTTTAGTTATCAGCTTCCGTGTATGTGTCACTTCTGGCAGCTATCAGCATGACCGACACTGATAACCTGGCATAGGATTGCGGAAGTCCCATGCTCTGCTCCCTTTCTATTTTGCCATTTCTAATCTGCTATAAACAGGAAAGGAAATAGCCAATTTTATTACAACTGCATACAGAATCAAACTATACTGGTATAGAGTGACAATGTGTTACAGAGCAGGGTGAGGGGTCCCCAAATCCTCCCATTCTAAATAGGTCCTGCCATCCACCACATCAAGACAAAACATAATTCTAGTGTGTAGGAACTTTAACACAATTAGTGTGCAATAGAGAGAAAGGAAAGGAATATAAAGTAGTTTCCAATTAAACACCCCTAATTACCCATCCCCTCATGGGTCAAGGCCCAGCCAAATGGGGTTGACCCAGAGTAGGACCACTGAGGCCCAAAAGCTTGTCACAAGTCTAAGACCCCTTTTGGTGGGGACCCATATAAAGGGGCAGAAGGGGCAGCCAAGTCTGGGAGGCATAGAGCAAGATCAAAACCCAAGTCAACATAAAAGCTGCCACCGTCTCTCCGCATGGGTCGCGCACCCACAAGTCTCTGGTACAAGTCCAAGGCTGAGAAGCGAGCTTGGCTTCACATGTTCTCTGCTCCACTTGCCTCCTCCAAGTCCTTTCTTGCTCTCCTTCCCTCCTTCTCCCAGGCTTCTCTAGCTTTTCCTCCCTGTTCAGCTCCACTATATATTCCTACATTTTCCCTTGGGTGAGACAGGGAACCTTGAACCTCCCCTATTTCCCTGGGGATCTTCCTGTTACAAATTGAGGGGTTTTCTTCCCATGTAAAATATGAGAGGGAGGGTATACAGCAGCTGCTCTGACCATTAGTAGTCCTTTGTACAGCTTCCTGGCTTCGCATCTGTGCTCCAGGCAGGGCACACCGGCTGAAAGGGGGCTGTCCGATAGTCTCTAATACCCCAGCGCTGGAAACCTACACCAAGTTTGCTGGAGTCAGAATGGGCCTCTCTGGATTCCACTTCAGGGTTGACCAAAACTGCCTGGAACTGTAACAGGGCGGTCCCCAGGGCAGGGGGAGGTTCCAGGTTCCCTGCCCCACCCAAGGAAGGGTGGAGCTGAGTGGGGGGGAGGAGAGGAAGCTGCAGCGGAGACCGAGAAAAAGGAGGAAAGCAGGGAGATGGCCCAGAGCAGCACGCGGAGCAGAGGCACACATGAAGACGCCAAGCTCGCTTCTCGGCCTCGGGCTTAGACCAGGGACCTGGGGGACATGGAAGGAGGAGACCCTTGAAACAGACATGGGTGAGAGACTCGTGGGGAGGTTAACAACGGCAGACTTTATCTTGATTTGTACTTTGATTTTGCTGTATTCCTTGCAGACTTGTCTGGCCCCTTCTGGCCCTTTCCCATGGGTTCCCACCAGAAGGTGCCTTAGACCTGTGACAAAGCCTCAGGGATGTTGCTTTGGGCAAACCCTGTTTGGGTGAGCATTTACCCATGAGGGGATGGGTAACTTAGGGTGTTTTTCATGAAAACTATTTTATCTATTCTTTTCTTTATCTTCCTTTCTTGCACACTAATTGTATTAAAGTGCCTTTCTATTAAAGTCTTATGAAATAGAGTATGTTTTGTCCTGATACAGCAAAGAGCAGAACCTATTTAGAGTGGGCAGGTTTGGTGGTGCTGGGGTACCCCTCCTCTTGCCCTGTAATTGAACCAGACCTCTAGCCTTATCCATTTGACACATTGAGTTCTATTCAAGGAGGAAATACTTCTTATTCTGTTGCTATCAAGAACACACAAAAAATATATAGGTATTATTTGTGAATGCTGCAAATGCAAACAGATTTGAAGTTTGCACAAGTTTATGGAGTGTGGATACAAAAAGAGGGAGGGCTGCCTTCAAAAGAATTTGGCAGACAGGGCAGCATGAAGAATGTGTGTCAGACAGCCTGGGAAGGCAGCCTAGCATATTGATGAAATAAGCCACCGAATAAACAGATACCTAACTCCAGAGAGCAGAACAGTTGTCCGGATGGAGAAGCTTAATTACATGAGCACACATCCGCCTGTAAACTCCAGGATCGCACTTCCTCTTTCCCCAGAGGCAGTGCTGGGCAGAAAGCAACCTGTGGTGTAAGAAAGCACCTGCCAGTGCATGTACCTGAGTGTGATGTGTGCAGGTTACATACATTTTGTGTATGATGATGATACTAATTATTTATCTTTTCTGAATATTCTATTTTCAGGGTACTGTCACATCCATGATTTTCTATTTCAGGAAGAAACCAAGACACAGCAAAAATAAGTGACTTACTCAAGATCCCACAGCCAGGAAAGAACAGAAATGAACTAAAATTCAGGTCTGCTGATGTTCATCAGCTTTTCATTCAATTACATGGTTTCAACTGTCATAACTTTATTGACCAAATGAGAGAGGCCCCTCTGCCTCTACCAGGAAGTTGAAAATACCTACGGATTACTATACACCCTAACACAAAGCAGAATTAAAGTTTATAGGAGGGCATAAGGGGCGAAGGAAGAGAGAGTCTTTAATTCAGTAGGTGCTTTGCACCTGAGGAGACAGAAGCTTCCTGAAAACCAGAGGAACACAGCAAGAATGGAGACTAGGATAAAAAGAGGCATCTGGCTTGAATAAGCAGGAGAGTAGGATCTAACTTGGGTTTAGATGAATGGATGGAAATAGCCATGGCAGAGAGAATAGACTGGAGCAAGACCTTTTCCCAAGTTAGATGGAACTGGACATACTCCTGATGTAGTCTGTATTTTCCTAGTATCCTACAGATACTTCAAAGTTATACAGGGGTTACAGAAAAAGTTCCAGTACTTAGACCAGAGAAATAAGCCTGTGATATTGGAATTTAAGTCAGGCTTCCTGTTTGTGAATAGGTGCTGTTGGAAAGGGTGGGTGTGTTAGGGTGGGGGTGCTCTCCAAACCACACAATGACTTGTGCAATGGCCTACCTGGCCTCACTGTAATTACAGTCTTGGTTTGGGGAAACCATACAAGAGAGAATGCCTTACAAGAGACAAATCCAAGACAATGACAATTACTTCTTTGGGAGGAGCTCAGAACCTCTGCTAAGATTAACTCTACAATTATTGGATAAAGTAGACTTTGATTACCCATGTTCTTCCTGTTCCACTTAATTCAACACACCCTACTGTGCCTGCCCACAACATCCACGGTACTGGGTATGCTGACATTAGTGTTTCTAAAACAACAAATATTCATAATTCTATAATGGTTAACTGAAACAAAATGCCTTACTAATCAAAGGATTTTCATCCCCTCCCTCCTCAGTTACTTCCCTGAAAAATGTCCCCGATCAGTGTGTCCAACTCCCCATCTAGCAGAGTCTCACGGTGGTCACTTACTGAATGTCCTGCTTTGGGGTCAGTCCTCAAGCTGCTGAATGGTTTGTGTTTAATATGGAGAGTGCATTGTATTTATGTCAATGGTGCTGAAGGTTAATGGTGCTTCAGTTAATGAGCTTTTATTTAAAAAAATACAGCAGCAAAAACAGGAGCATCTGAAATTAAAGGGCATTTCGTAAAGTACAATTGAACAGAGAACAAGTGTCTATTTTTGCAGTGAACTAGGATTCAACAAATGTCTTTTGCTTATTTATCTTCTGAATGGTTATACTTTGGATGAAAAAAAAATCAGAAGCTTACTTCTAATTCACCCTACTCTGATGTAAGAGTGAATAAAGGGCTCCCCACATCTGTAGTCAATTGCAAACTATTGTGGAATCCTGGAGATGACACCACTTCTCTTTTACCCTTTATTTAAAAGCCCTCCAAACATTTAATAGAAAGAAATGATGATATATCTCTTGGTTTCCCTGCAGATAGAAAGGATCACAGAACTTTGCAGAGCTGGTCCATTCCCAAATGGATGTCTGGCATCAAATAGGTCTTTGCTGCCATTTTCAAACCTTCCACTGACTTCCAAGTGTCTCCATAGCGAAGTCTATTTCAAAGCTGATCTCTCCTTAAGTCTTAAACTCACTTCTCTCCCACCTGCAGCCCTTCCTGAACAACTAAGTTTCTCTCTTCCTTGGGAAGAGAAAAGGGGGAATTAAACTGTGAGATAAAAGCTGCTTTTTGCTTTTTGCTTTGTTTTGTTATGTACCCTTGGGAGAAGTACACCTCAGATCTTGGGATGGTATTTCTGCATGTTAGAATCAAAAGATCTGAGCTATGATGGGAAGACTAACCATCTTGACATGTCTGATACTACAGGAGTATGCTGGGTTATGGACTTTTAGTGCTGAAACAAGAACAGTCCTGGGAAAACCAAAATGGCTGGATAACCTAGTTGTTGGTAAAGGACTGAAAGACCCTCCTGTGGAAGGTGCTGTAAAGGTAGCCCTAATCTGAGAGGACCCTTAAACTATGTGTATTACTATTAAGCTTATCCCAAGGAGTTTCCCGTGTTTACCTCTGTCATCTCATCTCTTACCATTCTCCTCCTTGCTCATTCTGCTCCAGCCACACTGAATTTATTTCTGTTTCTCAAGCACCCTAAGTTTAGTACACACTGGGACTACACTTTCTGCCTCAAAAGAGTCTTTCTCTAGATCTTCATATGGTTTGTCCTTTCTAATCTTTCAGGTCTTGAAACAATTTTCAAATCAAAGAGACCTTTGCTAATCATTCCTTGCAAAATGGACCTCCTCTACCTTTGCCCAGTCTCCAGCAAGTTACCCTCTTTTATCTTCTTCATAGCGCTTTGAACTACTGCAATGATCTTATTCATCTGTTTACTTGTTTCTGGTGTCTTTCCACCACTAAATGAAAGCTCCATGACAGCAGGAACCAAGACTTTCTTGTTCACTACACTATCACAAGCACCTAGAACAGTAGCAAGAGATCAACATCTATCCATTGAGTGAATGAACAAATTCAAGAACTTGTATAGTGCAAGATTCAAGTCCATGGTGGAACATTACAGAAGTACCAGCTAATAAAGGATAGCTCTATTTTCAGGACATATCTAAGCACTTCTTAGAGGGCCATTCATACAAATGGGATCTAAATATGTACATATCCTACAAATATTCTCTGGATATTTTATAGTAAATAGATACAGATAATTAAAAGGAAATCTATGGAAATCGGAGAGTGGTATACATTATATGACTGTTGAAGATGGGAAATAGAGAACGAAAGAAAATTTAGCTTCCTTAGAGTAAACGGTTCCGTAAAAAAAGGTTGGTCCTTCAGTCAGAATTGGTAGTTATCATGAAGGAGTATATACTCATCAGAATTAAGGATAGAGCCCTTTGGAGCCAGATATTTCAATGAATCAAAACAAGTACATAATGCAAGAACAGAGAAAGAGACCTAGACAGACTTCAGGGACTTAACAGGGATCTTAAGCACATTCATGAGGCCAGAACTCATCTTATGGAAGAAATTCCCAAATTCTATGCGATCGTTCAGATTTAGCAGAGGTAGATTGCATCAAGGTCAAGGTTGGATTACAGAATAGTGGGAAAAAAAGAAACCGAGGGCACTGTGAAGTTGCTGATAGAAAGCTCCTGGACCTGCCTGCCTCTCAAAACAGAGCTATCCATTCAGAATCATACACAGCCCAGGATATTCGATATTCAACCTTTAAATAAAAAGGATAATAAGCAAATTATAAATTTGTGTTTTGAACTTTTTGGAGATTGAAATCAATAAGTAAATGTAAAAAGTTATCACCCTGTGTAATGTTGGGAGGGGGTGCAATGAGAAAGAAGCAGAGAATGGTTAAAACAGAGACCCTACGTACAAAGATAGGAGCTCAAAGACTGCTAGTTGATTTTCTGAAACTATAAACTAAAACAGTTGCTAATTGTGTGTGTGTTTGTATGTGTGTGTTCTAACATATACGACATGTTTTCGGTTCCCCAATTTAAATAGCAATTTATCTGGGGTAGAATTTTGTCCCTAGAGAAAGAAACAACTTATACAATTGGAAAATTAAGCTCTCAAGCAAATTTGGAGTGAGAGTGAGTGTGTGTGTGTGTGTGTGTGTGTGTGTGTGTTATGAATATATTCTGGTTTTGTTATGTGCTAGCTAACTTAAAGTTAACTAGATTTAAAGCAAATATTTTCTCCCCCCCCCCTTTTTTTTTTGGTTTCACCTCTGGAACACAGTGAGTACTCTGCCTCCCTACACCACAAATAACTCTGGGGACATTAAAATAAGACATACTATTACGAATTAGGTTTTGGAACTATCTTAAATGAGTCATTGTGCCTATCAGGCTTAATGAAATGCTTCCTCTCCATTTTTTCTATAGGCATAGAGTAGGAAAAATGCCATAAAATTAGAGAGAGAGAAACGGAAGGAGGGAACTCACTGAACACAATACTCTGTGAACATGAGGCCAAAGACAAATGTTGAAATGAGTTTAGAAAAGGAAATCAAAGAATAGGAGACAGATATATATAGCAATATATATTACAGTATGAGGCTGGAGGAAGAGGGACAAAAAGCTCAAAGACTTGTGAAGTGAATATAAATAAGAGTCAAAGTAACATTAAGCTTGCATTTTATGCTTTGAAAGAACTCCTCTTAGGACTATTCTGATCTAGATCCTGTGTAAGCAATAAAAACATGGTTGCCTGGGATCTATGCTATCTTATGGTTTCTAAATTTTTCTGTTATACTTTAAAAATCCTAAAAAAAAGTACTCTATGTGTGAATCCTCATACTATGGATTTGGGTGTTAGTAATGGGTTCATAAGTGGAATTTAGCACTGAGAACTGAGACAGGGAAGGAATCTTCGGCCTGGAATATAAGAATAAAGTTGTGGTAACAATCCACAACTGCACTTAAGAGGACAGAGGTAGGCTGAAAGAATGACAGTGGATAAGAAATTGCCAATATGAAAGAAGACAGAATGAGGTTCAGAAAGTGAGACTTAGAAGGGGCTTAATGCATACAATTCTTATGAAAAAAGGACTGAAACAGGATGCTTACATAACAAATCTTTCTTTCCTGTAATTGCTATTATTATGATTATTATTCTGTATTAAGTGCGCTTTAAGTAAAACCCTTCAGGCCTTTCCTATAAGAACTTCACTTTGATTTTGTAAATTACTGTTCCTATTTGAAAAATTGTAGCTTTTAAAATGTGCATTAGTTCTGGTCAGGTGGAACATTTATGTATGGCCTGGCCTGTGTCAGAAAATGGTGTGGTATTGTGACATCTGGGAAAATAGATTCAGAGAATCCCCAAACACACTTCATTAAAGATCTGGGATTCCAATGCCTGTCCTAATGGCCAGCCACTATTAGCCAAGAAAGAAACACGAGAAACATCAATTAAGTATAAAAAGACTTGATTATTTTTCTTTAGTCCCATCAATCGGGAGATGAAAGAACAAGGAATGTAACAGCCATTAGGAATAGAGAGAGATAACCCCCTCTCCTTCCTCACTGGAGATCCTTGAGCTAGGGAAAAGGGAAACACAGAAAAATGAAAATGTACTTTACATTATTTTTATTTTTTTAAGTAAAAAAGTCTTAATGTTCAAAATGAAGCTATCCTAAGAACAGAAAGTACCTGAAAAGCTGTTCATTCTTCCCATGGGTCATTATGGGGTAGGAAATGTAGAATCTTGATAGCATGTTTTAATAAAATAAGGAGCAAAATAAATAAATAATGCTATTTTCTATTCAGACATCTTCAAGTCCTGGTTACTGTTTACTAACAACTGGTTATAGAATGCAGTCATCTTCATAGTATAAAGAAGGCATTTCTGATACTTAAATAAAAGGTATTACTCTTAGGTGTGATACACTGCAGCTCTACTATTTTTATTATGTTCATTTGCCTCTTCATTCTCCCAGCAATGATGTACCGATTGCCCTTCCAGGAATTCATATCTCCTCGACTCTCACTCAGTGTTTGGATGGGGTTGATTCTACCCCCTAAACCCAAAGATGGACACCAATTAATCTAAACGAATCAACCAATCTCATCCCTCTCACCAAAGTGATTAGCTTAAGAATGAGCACTTGACTTAATTCAGGCAATTATGGAAAGGGAGTAGGACTAGTGCAGAAACTAGTGGAAGAAATTCTGTCTTCCTCTTACATAGTATAGGGCGAGTGAAGGGTCTGGAATTTCAGCAGCCATCTTCCAACCCTGCAGAAAGGCAAGAGCTGCCAAGCATCTGTCATGTGGAACATCGGATGAAGTCAGCAGGAAGAAATCAGAGCAGGAAGATCTAGGAGACTGGGTTGAGCTGTTGGATCCTTGTGCTTACCTCTCGAATTTAAGTTAAATGACTTCCCTCTGTGTGTTCCTTTATCCTGAGTTGGGTTTTCAATCACTTAAAACATAAAGCATTCTAATAGCTAAATTAGTTCTATTTTGGCTTCCTTCCACAAAATGGGCCTGTTGACTTGAACCATTTTATATCTGCTTTATAAGTGTGGTGAGTCATTTCACAGATGCATCCTAAAGAAGTTGAGGTGGGATGATTCAGTGGAACCCCATTTCTATAACTACAGAGAAAAATTTAAAACACAAGGCCCATGCCCAAGGCATATGAATAGCATTGATATTATAAACAAAGATCTAATTACTTTCTCCTATGTTCAGTCCCTGAAGGAGAAGATCAGATATTTAAAAACTTGTCTTAGAGTCTTTCTAGTGGCTGCAATTTGAACACCTGCAGTTTGGTTTTATGTCAGTGTTCAAAAGTCCTATAGCAACTGTCTAGTGTTACAAGCACTCTAATTTGCATATGGTAAACTGAGGTACAAAGGAAGAATGATTATCCCACAGAATTAGTAGCAAAACACCAAATGCTGATTATGTCAGCAGTTTGTATATTGACATACAGCTTCAATGCTGTTTGTACAATTGCATATAACGTCCATGCACATATAGAGAGGTTACTAGATAAGGTGTCATCAGTGCGGCATGTTTGATGTTATACGTGTTGCCTTTGAAAACAGGTGGCTGTCAGTTTGAATAGAGCACAGATGATGTTAAGCACATGGTTTTGATCCTGTATATACCCATGAGGTGGGGGTCAGTTATTTTTACTTATCAAATATCCTTTTTTCTAGTTTAAGTGCTGATCTATTCATTTGGCTTAATCACCCCTCCCAGGTCCAGAAGTGGCCAAATGTCCTGGGATCAGCCAATAAAAGAACAATATTTTCTTGGTTAAAGTGATTGACATGGGAACATGCTGATAGCCAACCAGTTGAATCAGAGAAAACCCTGGGATACTTGTGGGAAATTTTAGAGATGAAGAGCTTTTTTTCTGGGGTTATTAGGCTAGTAGGATGTACATATAGAGATGCTGAAGATCTTCTTTATCACTTTGTTCGGAATAGCTTACGGTACAAAAGAACACTGTGCTAAGAGATGATAGATAGTTCTAGCGCTATCATTTGAATTCCTTTCTGCAGTCAACTTTGCTCCTGAAACTTTTGGATACATGAGCTGACATATTCCCCATCATGTTTTAAATTGTTGGAATTGTACTTTCTATCACCAAAAGAGCCTTGACTAATGCAGGCTTTCATTTCTCTCATAGCCACAGATGGCACATATAGCAGATATGAGTTGTTATCTAGTCAAAGCCTCATTTTTTGAAACTGTTCACATACTCATGGTCTCTGATGAAAGGATAGTAGTGGTCATATTTTGGATTGAGATGAACACCTGAGCCAGAAGTTCCCAGTCCATAAGTTACGCTCAGATAATCATTTGGACACAGAAGCTGACCGAATTAAGTAAAAGGTTCTATCATGCTGGGACAGAGTTAATGAAATGGCAAGACAAAGTCACTTACAAACCATGCTTATGAGAAAGCACAGAAGACATTTAACAGTGTAACTGATTGTTATTTCTGTTGAACACACTGGAATCCTGGAAAAGACTGTTTCCTAAGGCTGCACCCTCAGATCTTTGCCACCAAAGAAATGGTGGTTAAAAAAATGAAAAGAGGGGTTGTAACAGTGCAATCCACATAGAAAGGAGAGGTTCCATTTTCCCTGCCCCATCTATTGAAGGGCTGAGCTGAGCCTCAAGAAGTCAAAAAGGACTTGGGAGAAAAGGCTAGGCAATACCTGGGGAGGCACGTGGGGCAGAGGGGCGTGAAGCCGCAGCCACGCTTGCTTCTCAGCCTTGGACGTGGGGGAACGTGGAAGGAGACACTTCAGACAGAAACTTGGGTGAGAGGCCCATGGAGAGGTTGACACTGGAAGCCTTTATCTTGACTTGGGTTTTGATTTTGCTTTTTTCCTTCCAGGCTTTCCTGGCCCCTTCTACCCCTTTCCTATGGGTCCCCACCAGAAGATGTCTTAGACTTATGGCAAGCTTTTAGGTCTCAGCAGTTCTGCTTTGGGCCAAGCCTGTTTTGCTGGACATTTACCCACGAGGGGATGGGTAACTTTGGGTATTTCATGGGGAAACTATTTTAACTATATTCTTTCTCTTCTATTTATTGCACACAATATTTACTGTATTAAAGTTCTTTTTTATTGAAGATCTTCTTCACTAAGAATATGTTTGTCTTTATGCAGCAGATGGCTGAACCCATTTAGATAAGGCAGGTTTGGAGATCTTGGGGTGTTCTTCTTTCTGCCTAACAACATGAATTAATGGAGAAAGCTAAGCTGTAAACAGAAACTGATAAAATAAGCATACCCCCCCCAAGTTTTGATCATGTAGCACAAAGAAAATTAAGATGCAGTTGCCTGATGATTTTCTACACACAACATTTCATTCCTACCAAAATCATGTACACCCCCCTATTCATCTAATACAACTTCCTTTGTGATTTAAACTAAACTGAGTGGGCTTCTATTTTTTACAATTGATTGGCCCTTTCACCCACAGATCCCATCAAGAGTCCAGAGGAAGAGGAAAATTTACTACAAACTTACCTTGACTAGAAGAAATACAGCTAAAAGCAGAAGACTGGATTATGTTCAAAGTAAATTTTGAACATAAAGGTCTTAATTCCTTGAGCCACAATGTGGAGCCTGGAATCTGTGGACTGTTTTCCTTGAGCTAAGAAGCTAGGGATCCCCCACAAGTTGTTATAACAATGTTTAAATTATCATCTCAATTACTTTCTGTGTACACTTCAAGAACATTCCACATATCAATAAATGAATACTGTGTGTCTTCAGAAAGCTATGTGGTAACCTCAACATCTAGATCCAATTCTCTGAAAGGTAAGGGAAAACAGGTGATTTTCATTGTCCTACTGTTACAGGGCAGCCCCGATATAAAAGGGGTGCCTGTCTGTGGGTTCTCACCCATGCGCTTAAAAGGGACTTAAAGACTCAATTGCAGACACACACAATAAAATTAATAAAAGGGTTTATTTACAAAAAGAGAAAGGAAAAAGATAAAGAATAAATAGGTGAATGTGTTCTACCAGTTCTGCTGAGCTGGACTCTTATGGCCCACTCAAAAACAAAAAACAAAAAACTGGCAATCCACAACCACGAGCAATCCCCCCTCCAAGCTTACAGGTCTGGTATTTAAGTCCCAAAACCATTTCTTAACACTTTGCGGTCCGCTCACGTATTAGTACGTGTTTTTGTCACCAGTATCGGGTGGCCGCTCACATATTAATACGTGTTCATCTAGTCTCTGTTTTTTCACGCCACGGTGGATTTATTTGGAACTATTAGGAGCTATTTGATCATACTCAGTCTAGAAGCTTTACACATTGTTTTGGTGAAAGTGTAAGGTGTTTTATGAGCGATGTTACAGTTTTTTTTTTTTTAATATCCAGTAGTTCAGGAGTTGTGTTTTATTGAATGCTTATACCATTCATGTGGTGGCACAAAAAATGGCTGGCCCCACAGGCTGGTAAATTTAAAGGGCACCGGCACACAAAGTGTTAACTCCACCCTCAGTCCTCAGCATCCTTCCTTCGGTGATGATGGCATTCTGGGATTCGTAGTCCTAGGTGTCTTGGATCTCTCTGGCTTGAGGTGGGGGTGGGGTCCTGGGACACTCCCCTTTACTGAGGACCACCCTCTTACACTACTGATACCAGGCAAAAGGGGCACCCCATTTTATATCGGGGCTGCCCTATAACACTACATTAGGCACATTTAAATAGTCTGAAAATGAATTCCTTAAATGTGATATTACTCTGTTCTTGGTCTGTTCTCTAGCAGTACAGAATAAGCAGGCCAAAATGTTCCCAGGGAGAATAAAAGACCCAGAGGTGCCTGGCAGGATGGGACCACATGGCCAAAGCCAGCAGACACCTTCTATGGAATTCGGGTTCCTCAAGGTCATGTTCCAGGTTGCCAGACAAGCAGCCATCTTTAGGATCCCATCCCAGTGCAGAGAAAATGAAAAATAATCAAGTCCAAGCAGAAACTTGTCCATTATCCCACTGAAATTCATTTCTGAAATAGCCACGGGGTCATTAAGAGATTGTTTGGAAATAATGAGAGGGTTTGCGGTACACAGAATTCCTCAGAAACTGAATTCGCGAAGAAGTTAAGATGGAGCCTTAGAGTTAAAAAAAAAAAATTGGGGGATGGAGGCTCACAAGACCAGAAACTAGAGGTTAGGGTAGAAATGATTAACAGTCGTTATACCAGCTATAAAAATGAGAACTCCTTAGGTCCCAACTGCTATAGCAAGTATCAGGCTGCTACAGAAAGCATTTGGAGGCGCAGACCAGAGGTGGGGCTATGGAGATGAGGGGCCATTGCAGAGAATCCTGTCCCTGCAAATCAACCTTGTCGCACCCTAGAAGTAATTAATCTAACAACAGATAACAATTCCACAAAGGAGTAAACCCCTCCCCCAATGAAGAACACTGTATCAGTACAATTTCTGCACTGGCAAAAAGCAGTTCTCTCTGCCTGCCTGTGTCTGTACAAGTCTTTGTCTCCCTTCCTTTCTTCTAATAAACCTAGCCCTTTTAAATATAACCAAATGTCTCAGTCTCTTTGGCAAACTCACCCCGTGCTGCTGAAAGGCAAACTCTGTTGAAAGTTATCAGAAGTAACCCAAGGACCCCACTCACTGAATCCAATACCTCATCAACACCATAGCAGTTAGAAATAGAGAGGATCTTAAAAGTATGATTCTTACTGTAATAAAATAGTTTCTAGTCTTTCTCTTTGACTACAAAGATTAGAGTAAGAAATGCAGTTAAAAGCAAAACAATAGACTCCTTTCACTTTCTCAGTCATGGAGGGGAGGGGTTAGGGAGGGTGTGTGTGTGTGTGTGTGTGTGTGTGTGTGTGTGTGTGTGTGTGTGTGTGTGTGTGAGAGAGAGAGAGAGAGAGAGAGAGAGAGAGAGAGAGAGAGAGAGAGAGAGAGAGAGAGAGAGAGAGAGAGAGAAGGCAAGGCATGGGATGGAGGAGAGGAGAGAATAAATGCCCTAGATATTGGTGATATTATTTTGAAGTCTGTAATTCTAGTCATTTGGGTACAGAGTTGTTTTCCCTTTCTCACCACTGCTTCCTCCCTCCTTTCCCTTTGTTCTTTCCTGGCTCTGAACCTCCCTTTCTCAATTTAGAGGACGATGCTTTTATTTTTATATCATTAAAATGAACTTGTTATAAAAATGCCTACACTATTAAGGTTACATAAGGAATTAATACTAATTCAAAGCATTAGTATACAACATAGAAGCAGAGAAGGGAGAAGTGAATATTTCCCCCCCATTGTTAGAAAAAGAAAACCAACCTGATTTCCTCCCAGATGAAAAAAAGGAACCAACCAATTCTCAGAGACTCAACAGGAGCAGCTCCAAAGCAGCATTTACATGAAATAATGCATGTGCAGCACTGCCTCAGTTCCTCAGTAAGTGTTAATTATTCATGCTCTCGTTACTGTTATTCTCATTAGTCTTAAGTGCTCACATTTGTAGCTCTGGACAAGCTACTCTTGATAACAGCCCATCCCAAAGAGTCGACCTCAAACAGATTAGCACTAGAATCTCAGACCCTATTAACTTTGTAAAGTGCTTTCACATTTATTATCTCACTTTTGCTGATACAAGTTTGGATTTGTAACTGGAAGCTTAAAAAAAGGAGGCCATTCTCTAGCTAGAACAGTTACCTGAGTAAAATGCCATTGTATTCAAGGTATCAGTTACCACTGCAGGAAAAGAAGTTTCCTTCTTTAAAAGCCCTAAACAGCATCAACTGTAATGTTGGAAAGACAGATTTTCACTTTGATTAGTGAGTAAAAACAACTGAGCACAAGCGGAATAAACAAACAGGTGTGGAATCCAAATTTACAAGGTCCTATTTCTGTTTATCAAATACATGGCACTGATTAGGTGGTAGCATAGAAAAGTTTTAGAAATAATAATACACTTACCTTCATGACACCCTAAAGAGGGAAGTTTGGTAGTATTATACGGCCATCACTATTTTGCTGTTGAGAAGCTTAAGGCAAAGAGCACCTATGCGAAGAACCTTCGGCATCCAGCTCGTAGGCTGGAAAGCCTGGATTCAAGTCAGCAGCCTGGCTCCAGTTTCTGTTCCAAACTATAAAGCTGTGCTGCTGTTACAGGCAGCCCAAAGGGAAATGGGATGACCTGCATGTGAGTCCTCACCTGCACACTTACAAATCTCAGAACAAGACCCAAGGGCAGTGCACATACAAAGTTAATAAAAGGTCTATTTACAAGGGAAATGAAAAGGGGGGGTACAGAGAGAGGTATAGAGACAGTAATTGGTTAATACGTCCTACCAGTAACGCTCTCTGGGCGGGGATCCCGGGTGCACACCGAGAGCAGGCAAAACCAAGTTCTGTCCAGGCCCACAGGTGTTTGGTTTTATAGCTGGTATGGCTGCTTAACCCCGCCCTTCGTTGCCAGCAATTCCTCCTTTAGGAAGTCAAGTTATATATAGCAGACTCATAGCATGATGGGAGTTGTAGTCTTTGGCATTTGGGATCTCTTTGGCATGGAGGTGGGGGTGGAGTCCATTAAAACATCAGTAGGTAGAGTTCATGCAGGACATACTATTCCCCCAACACTGCCTCCCCATGCAATTGCACCCCCTCGGGAGACTACAGGACAACGCTTTCTCAAGCAATTCCACCCTCAGTGTCACCTTATCAGTATCTGTAAACTTCTGGAAAGAAAGCTTCTGGTATCAAAACCAGGCATACTTTAGTCTACTGCCCTGTCTATAAGGTAAAACTGCCAGCCCAAGAGAAGCCTGAAATGTTTGGGGCACAGGGGAAAATTACACCCCCCCCCATGTGTTTCTCTGAGCCTGGACAGGTGAACAAGTTAACATCAGACAGATTAGTAGGAGAAAAGGCCCAAATTTAACAATGTGTTTTGGCTGACTTTATATGCTTGTAAATTCTAGGATAAAATGGAGCAGACCTGGGATATTTATCCTGTGTTAAGAAACCTAGAGGTCAAGGAGAAGGGTTGGGGGAGACTTCACATGACAAGAAAAGGGTGACTTCTTTTACTTTCACAGTAAAAAGACGAGATTCTCAGATAGGGAGGACATGTTCACTGATAAACACCCATCTGGAAAATATCCCCCAAACCACATTCTTCTAGACCACAAAAAGGGGAAGCAATGATTGCTTCTTCAATAAGGAAAAGCACAAACACCTGAGAGACAAGGATATAACTACTCTTATACTCTACAGCCTTCATTGCTCTAAACTTAAAATCTGTCATAGTAACAGATTTCCCGAGGCTCCCGGGGCCTCGATTACTTTCAGTTCTCCATACCAAATTGACACTTCATAGAAAAGGCCTACGGTGGGCAGACTGGGAAAAGCCTATCCTATCCTTTTGGGGAGATAAATCCCATAAAACAAATTCCACAGATGCCCATGTGTGCTTCGAAGTAGGTAACCAGAGCAATGCAAATGACTTTAGCTTCAATTCAAGGCACTATCATCTATTCTCTTAAATGGTAAATTAAACAAAACCAAACCAAAAACAACACTTGCTTTCTGTTCCCTGGACATCCACTCCGTAATATACCAAATCTCTCCTTGATTAGCCTCAATCACTTTCTTTGCTTAACAACAACAAAAACCAGAAGAGTGGGCTTCTTTCTAAAGACTGGAAGCTTCACCTGTAACTGATTAGGGTGCTTGACTAATCTTAAAAGAGAACAGGTATCGTTGGTATCAGGGAGAGGCTAGAATAATGTCAGCCACACAGAACAGATGGAGTCACACTCCCCTAGGGAGGGAAAATCACAAATTGATATTAGAACCCATTATGCATTTCTTATAGTTCAAATTGTACATAAAAGATTATACTAAATGCAATTTCCTTTTAAAAATAATAGTGTGGTATTTAAGTGCATGGATACTGGAGCCATATATATGGCACCCATAAGAGGAGGGGAGGGGGATGTGGGAGGGTGACAATAAGTAGGAGTTGAGGGAGTTGAAGAGCACCAGGAACTGGTGATGGACTATGAATTCTTTGGTGGTGGGAGAACTATAATGACTACTCCAATGAGGAGAAAAATCATATATTGTCCAGAATTTAAATTAAAAAAAGGAAAAAATCTAACCCATTTAATTAATCTCATTGTTGCTATCTGTGTCTTGCTTATCTGTTACCTTGAGCAAGTCACTCAACTGCCTATCCCTCAGTTTCCCCATTCCTAATGGAGATAATAACAGTACTTACTAATAGGATTTTTGTGAGGGTTAAACAAGGAAATATGTTTAATGCTATTTTAAAAATGTCTGATAGTAATAAGCATTATATATATATATACATATATATATTTGCTATTACTCGTATTAATAATAGCATCACTGAAAAATAGCAAAGAGAGCCTTTATCTTTCCTCCTATGTCCTAACTCTTCACTATACTATTTATTCAGTGCAATGACTTCATTTCATTTCTAGTTGCCTTTCATCATTTGTTCCTTGGTTCCTGTCCATGATCAAACAGAAAAAAAGGCAATGGCACATATAGTCAGATTTCTGCACATGCGCAGACAGCATTTTGCCATATGGGACCTACTTTAAGACACAGTCTCTAGGAAGGAACACAGCACATTCAAATGCCGGGTCTGTCTGAGAAGTGGAAAAGTACCATTTTCTGATGGCAACAATCCAGTCACTGTAGACGTAAGTCACCGCCAGGGGAGATACTGCTATGTGACCTGTTCTTTCTCTACTATTTTTTGGTTGTGCACTTATTTGTTTGTTGATTTTTGCTTTTCATCTTATGGAAAAAAGCAAAAGGAATGAAGGAATAAAGGAATAGCAGGGACTACCCAACTGACCTGGAACACTAAAAACACAAACTAAAGTTATCCCTTTAGTGAATTTTAACAATCAAAGTAGAGGGATTATATTACTTATTAGGAAGAGAGGAGGAGAAGCCCTAACTGCTAGAGGAATTGACCAGGAATGAACCTAGAAAAATCCTAGCACCTGAACTAATTGTGGGACCACACCCAATCATAATTGGAGCATTTTAATAAAAACATAATTTTTTAAAAAACAGCTAGTGAGACATATACTAAAGTGTTCCTAAGTGATGATTGTTTACACCTGCTCTGTCAGATTGTGTTTGGAATGCAGTAAAGTTAAAGCTTGTTGAAAAAGTAGAGGTCTCAAAGCACTTCTTTGTTCCTATCTCTGTATTATATAAAATATGTGGCTTATAATTTAGTTCATGGGACCATATGAGTCGAGGGGTAACCTGCAAAGTCACCTTATTATAGAGGTACAATTTGGGGCAAATAATCTTGGGTCCCAAAACTGTAAACTCAAAAGCATTAACTCATGGCAGTTACTATAGGCACAGTTTGCATTTGAGGCGAATACCTTGAAGATTGGCTAGGGAGTCGTCACCAAGCCCCACAGCTGGTTAGCAGCAAACTTATGAGTTAGATGAGCCTTGTGATCTCACCCCTCCACTAGGTTGGAAATATCTCCATGGAGGTCAGATTCTGTGATTTTATTTGGTGGTTTATGACCCACTTAGTTATATAGCACAGAATTTTGCTTTCATTTCTGCCTAGATAGTCCACTTGAACCTAGAGATGCTTTCAGGTGAAAAGGGTAGAAGGTCTTGGAGTTCCTGTTTCCCATTTGACCTCAGCTACACATCTGCTCAGGGTTTTTCCTTAACTGTATCCAGCGCCATCAGGCCTGTGGTCTGCTTTTTTCGAAACCTGGACATTTAAATAATTGGGGAGTACGTGAAATTTGACTTCTGCAATCTATCTTTTCCTGTCTCTACTTAGGCTAAACCTTTTTTTTTTTTTTGTCTTTTCAGGGCTCAGATCAAGTTGCATGTTCCTGATAAAGAGTAAATTGACCATTCTGGAAAGAAAATGTCATCTCTTCCATCTATCAACTCCTATAGCATATCACATTGCTATCCTTTTAAGCTACCATATGCCTTAATGATGGTGGTCGTAAGGGTGGTTGTGTTATCCAAAATTTGTTGTGTTTCTTTGTGCTAGCAACTTTTCATAAATTATATCACTCTCCACCCTCCACCCTAAATAGTGGATTCTTGTTATGTCTATTTGAAAATAAGGAAATAGACTCAGGGTGTTTAGGTAACTTCTCCATGGTCACATAGCTAGTAAATGGCAGAGCCAGAATTCAAAGAGCTTTTTCTTTTTTCTAGTGTCCAGGCACTTAGCCACCATTCCATGGTTTCTCAGTCCATAGACAACAGGCATCAGAATCACCCCAACATGGGTTGCTATGCTTCTCACCTTAAACCCTCTGAAGGATAATCTCTGAGAAGGAAGTCTGGGAACCTGAATGTTTTCAAGTCCCTTGGAAATTCATGTAAACACCAAAGTTTGTGAGAACTACTTCACTAAAAGTCTACTGGTGACAGTAAAATCAACCCTTGAAAGCTAATCATAGATCTGAAGCATCCAGAGGGGAAGGGGTGTAAGTGGGGAGTAGGGGGAAGCTCAATGGACTGTGGTGGAGGACTATGGGTGCTTTGGTGGTGAAAGAGCTAAGGTGACCACACCTGGGTGGGGGGGGAATCCCAAAATGTTAACAAAGATATAAAACAGTGGTGCTTCATTAAGTTAAAAAAAACTATGAAATTAAGAATGAAGCTGATAGAACCTAAATATATATAACTGTATTTCTGAATGTCTAAATAAACTCTGAAAGTAAAATTCCCCAAACCAAGGTAAGAAAGAAATGTATACACAGGGAATCACTGATTTTCCCATTCCAGGAGAGCCTGGTCTTCCCCTTATTGCAACCTATGCCAAACCTACAAACAAATGGGAGGATAAAGTGATGAAGACCAACTCACAGTGGCTAAGGCAAGAGACTTGACTGAGACAGTGTGAGAAAGTTTTGGACCCTCAGCATGATAAACCCAGCAAGTGGTGGATTTGCTTTGTGAAAAGAGAATTCATGAACAAGAGTCTTTTAGTAAAGACAGGCTGGGTGTCTGCCCTTCTCCACAGATATAGACAACACTGTACAGTAAGATGTGCACATTTCTTGGCTTTATTTCAAGAAATTTTATTAAGAAAAAAAAGATTGATGGCAACACCCTTGAATTTATACAAGTTTTTATGCTCATAGAACTCCTTACTGGCCATTATTCCTTGCTGGCCATCTCTATATATGACCCTTATAAGCATTTACATCCTATGCCTCCCGATTAGAGTTTAAAGGCATGGTGTCTCTCTACTCTCTCATTGGGATTGTCTAATGGTTCCTGCTGCTACAGAGAAGCTACCAATATAAAGGTGGTATTTTAACTCCCTGAATCCCTCCACTAAACCATAAAGAGTATCATGCCATTCCATCAAAAAACAGGGCATCACAATGGTGTGACTCTTCTGTCTTCACAGGAGGAATGGCATCCCTTCCTAGATGTCTTTCCTTCTTCATTGGCTCCTTGCCACTGCCTACCAGGGAGAAGTGTGCTTAGAGAATTGAAGACAGCAGTGGACTGGTGCATGCTGGGCCCCAGAAGGAATGCTCTGTGAGATTACAGACACGAGAACTGTACCTTTGGCCACTTAATCAAACATTAAGATGTTAATCACAATTTTAACTCTTTGGTTAGGAAATTGTTTAAATATAATGTATTTTTTCAACTACAAAAATACAAAATGTTTATTATAGATTATTTAGAAAATTGAGAAAAATGCAAAAGAAAAGTTCCTGGACCTCCTATGATTTAAACAAACCACTGTCAACATTTTAATATACAATCTTTCAGTTTTTTTTCTGTACAAGCTTGTGTGTGTGACACATATATACTTTTCTAAATGAAGTAATATGGTATACATTGTTTAAGATGTTAATTTATGACATATCAATCATTTATCATTGAATACTTTTCCTCTTTCATTAAATGTCCTTGAATAAGATAGGATGTTGGAAAATTTACTGAAGTAGTTAAGTTAAAATATTATCTGGCTTTTACAAAAATTCCGATGACTTCCATGCTTGGGTAAAGATTTTTGAAAAATAAAATAAGCAAAAAAAAAAAAAAAGGCCAGAATGAGGGGCCAAGTTGGATTGGTGGGCCTTTGGCCAATAATCTTATTAGAGACCAATTGGAAAATCAGTCCACACACCTACATAAATCATAAAGAGAAAACAGGAAACAGCATTCAGTAGGGGGGGGGGTGTCAAAAGAAAAAGAAAGAGCATAAGCTTATTTCCAAATTCTAGTATGTGGGCTGAGAATAATACACAGAGAGGTCCAGATTAGTTGAAGACCCAGCATAGGTAGAGGCAGAGTCAGGGATCAATATCCAGGAGACGACACGTCAGCAAGAGGGCAGCGTAGACTCTGGGGGCACACACAAGTCTGGGGCGGGGACTCAAGCAGAGATACACAGCTGGGCAGTGGAGAAGGACTGAGCACAGGAGCTCAGGATCTGGGTCAGGAAGCAGATCACTATAACAGTGTGACAACCAGCCCGTGGAGAGTATCTGTCCAGATAAGAGCAATCTTGATGAGGGCAAATAAGAGCTCAGTAAGAACTCTACACAGTCCAGGGATTGCACTCAAGGGATTTGCAGTCCAGCGTGTCCTCAGAGTTCTAATAATGAGCGCCGAAAAAGTTCTACTTGCTGATTGAAGGCGGGAGGCCTCAGTCATCACGGGCCCATCAACAATCACTAGCAGCCAGCAGTGGACATGAGGGAAGGGTAGGAGGCTGGACTGAGGAGGATGCTGAATGCTTTCACATGATAGCTTTTCCAAAAATGATATGAAAATGGCAATTGTAATTTTTTGGCCAGTTATGCTTTTGTACAATTCAAATCACAGAAATCCTTCGTAAAAGAGGTGGATATCAGGGTGGGGGGGGAGGGTTGATGAAGTGCTAGAATATACATTGAGGAGTTTAATAATATGGGCTATGATGGCATGTGCTTTTACTGCACACAAAAAGCTAATTTTTTTTATTTATTGTTATTTATATTTTTTATATTGTATTCCCCTTGGGTAATCCACCACTGATTCACCCGTGACCCATCACCATAATCCCTTGTGCTCTTTTCTACCCCTTTTTGAGCCCTTATCCTCCCTCTCCCTCGCTGAGTGTCTCTCTCTTGTTTGGTTCCCCTATATTCCTGTTATAAATGAAACCATTCGATATTTTTCTCTTTCTTTCTGGCTTATTTCACGGAGCACGATCTCTCCAAAAAGCTAATTTTTAAGCCTGACTATGGTAATACCCAGACAACATTTGTTTATTTAATTAAAAAGTGGTTAAGGCCAGCACTGGGCTAGTCACAATGGGAACATATGAAAAAAGAATGTGTCACTGTGCCCTAAAAGAGCTTATTTCACTTTGAAGAAAAATGAAGCCATTAAAAAAGAAAATCTTCACTTTCCTAGTACTCAGGCCTAAAGCACTATAGACAGTGAACATGTAAGAATTCAAAGGTCATTATTGCCTAGAAGAAGTGAATAAGTTTTCCAAATGGAGAGAAAAAGACAGACTAGATGAGATTTGAATATAAAACATAAGTGAAGGACAAGGTGCCTCTCATCCCCAAGTTTCCTACCATCTCTGGTCATGCTTTCCTGACTACTTTTCCTCAAGCTAGATTTTAGTGATATCCGGTTTGTCCAACTTGAAGAAAGTTCCTCAATACACTAGCCCTGAGGTGCTTCATGTTCAATGATATCCACAAAGTTGGGAAATGCTGTAGTTTCCTCATGGAAGTTCATGGTGTATATTCGTAACTTTTCTTTGAAAAAATCCTGCAATAAATAAATCAGTTCAAGCTTCATTTAGCCAACATTTCTCAAAACAACTTGACCATGAAAACTACTTTGAACTCATGCTTCTGCTCATTCCCTAGTGCCAGTATGCGACAGGACACACTAATGAAGACATTGCTAGAGAACGATAACAAATTTAAATTCCCTGTCCAAATCTCAAAAAACGAGGATGAAAAGAAGAGAAAATAGGGTAATGGTCTGGTCTCAGGAGTTAAGCGCCAACTACTGTCACTAAAGAGAAAAATGGAAAAGAAACAGACACAACACATTTTAAATGTGAATTGTCGGCAGTCATGGTTGGAAAACACTGTCTAAGCCACGACCCATTTCTAATTCCTTTAGCTCTGCCTAAGATGCATGACATTTGAGCTTGTTAGGTTTGATGAACAAATAACCATTTCAGCTGCAGGGTGAGACTAGGCAGACATGAAAGTACATTTTTTTTATTGGACCTCTTGATACTAAAATAATCTCTCTTGCTCTCCTTCCTCCATCAATTGTGCTCTTCTGTGGGATTTCAGTCCTGGTTCATGTCATTGGTCTTAGAAAATAGAGACATGGGCCTCCCTGGTGGCGCAACAGGTTAAGCATGGCACTATGATGCTATCCAGAGCCACTGCAGCATGAGTTCGATACCCGGCCAGGAAGATTACCACATGGCACAGCAAACCTCTCCTGCCTCGCCCACTGCTTCCCTCAGCAGTGCACTTCAGTTGATCTGCCTGTTCTGCTCCCTACTCTGTCTCTGGTGAATCCCGTTACCACCCCACACCTCTGGCCTACACCCCAGCTTGTATGCATAAATAATCTTTTTTTTTAAAAAAAGAAAATAAAGACATTCCCATTCCCATAATATCTCCTGCTTCCCAGAAGAGTAACTCAGCTGTAGCTGTGTAGGAAAATCATGTTCAGAGATGGAAGCTTCCTGGAGGAACCCTTTCCTTGAAGACGTGAAAACGGAAGGTAATAATTAGATTGCAACACAGTCACAAGGTAGAGACTGGTCTTTCTGATATGAAAGGTCTCTCTCCTAACCCTAAAGGTCTCAGATTAGATTGCTGATTCTCAAATCTCCCTGCCTGTTAAAATTTTGTACGAATACTTGGAATATACCAAAACCTATGTTCCACTCAGAACCAATACAACCAGAATCTATGGGGGTGAATCCCAGACATCTTGCTTATAGCCCTCTAATATTCATACAGAGTAGACAATGACTAGATCAGAGATTTTAACCTTTCATTAAAATTACTGATCCTAGTATGATATAAGATCCTAGATCTTATGATTCTATTATTCCATGCTGGATTTACATTCAAGCAGAGTAAGTATCTGCCAACATGGGGTGTTTTGAGAGGTGCTGAGTATATTTATCTCTCTTGTGTCTCTGAATTCCCTATGGGATGTGTTCTTTGATGTTAAGCCCCCAGAATCCCCTCTTAAAATGCAAGTACCTCTGCAGAGTAGTACATTTAAGCTATTGTTAGTCATTGGCACCATGTTGTTTAATGGATCAGCCTGTCACCTAACAAGGCCAGGAAGTAGGGAAGTAGGGAGGGTACAGGAAGAGAAACATTACTTATTCAGAGATTGTGTCAAGCATTGCATCAAAAATTTACTGTCTTCCTTTTTCTGTACTCCTCCATTGTTTTTCCCCTTTCAGCTTTAAGATTACTCATCTGACCCTCTACATTCACTTTTTGTGAATTAATTGTGAGTCATTTTTATCCATTCCCACCCGCCCTGTTGCTGAGAGCATATTTGATACCCTATAAGGAACTAATATAAGGGATCTGTTTTTTGATGTAAAAAATTCTTACATTCTTCTCTATAAACAAGGCAGTCAGGATAGCAAGTAATGCTGGTTTTGTCTATGCAGACCACCAAATTTCCCAATTACTAAACTGATTGCATGGTCAGTCAATTTGATGAAATAACCTGATGTGTTTTGGCAAGAAAAGAAAAATTGCAGTTTGACTCCCCAACCAGCCCCACATTAACAAAAAGGCAAGATATTTGAGGGAACTAACCTAACTGACCAGGGGTTCTGGTACCATGTTGGTACGATCTCATTGACATCTCCTCAACCCATTGGTTGGCCACTGACCAAACAACTGAATGCAGACTTGACATTTTAAGTTG
This sequence comes from Scalopus aquaticus, assembly GCA_004024925.1. NCBI lineage: Eukaryota > Metazoa > Chordata > Mammalia > Eulipotyphla > Talpidae > Scalopus > Scalopus aquaticus. The sequence goes on from PVIJ01012877.1 coordinate 25,575, forward strand.
TTGGTGGGTAGTTTTAGGTTTCCAGTGGCTGTAGGTTGGATGGGGGTGATCATAAACTTCTTTTATGGCCAGAGCCTATTGTTCACCCCTTCTCTCTACCCCTGCATTAGCCACGCTTGGCTATCACTGGATAGCTGCATTTTTTGGCACACAGGCACATCACAATGATGGTATAACTTTTTAAATAACTCCATTTGCCACATCGAGTATTTCAAAAATCAATTTGTTTTTAGTTCAATTCATGTAACACAATGCTCAATTAGTACCATTTAAAATGTTTCTTGCTATTTTACTAATGTTCTAAATATTCCCCTCCCTCTAACAAGATGGCATTATTATTCCTCTGGGTCTTTGTTTCAAAGGTACTGTTGCTATTTGGATTTTTCATCTGCCCTCTTAGGATAATTTTTGATAGTTAATATTCCCTCAACATACTGATTTATTCGGTTTTTGTCCATCTCTTCATAATTCTCACTGGATTCAGAATCCAGTTTAGTAAAATTTCCGTTAAACTGGTCATAAACCCTTTTTTAGTGACTGAGTTCATTGCTTGCTTAGATTCATTGCAATCACCATGTTGTATCCCTAGGGACATCCTTTCTGAAGCTAGGACTGTGTCCACGAACAGAAAGCAAAGGGGAGAGGCCATCTGGATAACACAGGCAATAACACAATGTCCTTGTTATTTGGCACTTCACACTGCTGGAAATGAACTATCCCCCCAAATTATCCAGACAACTATAACTATTAAATTTTTAAGAAATTCTAACTCTAGAGTAGGGACTGGCAAAAACTACAGCCTGCAGGTCAAATGCAACCTGCCAACTATTTTTGTGCGGTCTTTGAGCTAAGTGTCTTTTATATTCTCAAGTTGTTGAAGGAATCACATGACATGTAAAAATTATAGGAAATTACAGTTTTTTTTAAGATTTATTTATCCATACATACAAGCTGGGGTACAGGCCAGAGGCGTGGGGTGGTGAGAGCGTTCACCAGAGACAGATTAGAGAGCAGAACATGCAGATCAGAAATACACTGCTGAGGGGAGCAGCGGGCGAGGCAGGAGAGGTCTGCCACACCATGTGGGATTCTCCCCTGCTGGGCATCGAACTCGCATCACCGCTGCTGACAGCTCCACAGCGCAGCGCTTAACCGCTGCACCACCAGGGAGGCCCAGGAAATTATAGTTTTAATCTCCATAAAAAAAGCTTTATTGGAATACAGCCATACTTTTCATTTATATATTATCTCTGATTTATGCGAAAAGTGGAACAGTACAGTTGCAATAGAGACAACAGGCCTACCAAGTTTAACGTGTTTATTCTCATTCCTTTAACAGAAAATGTGCTCCTCCCGGATCTAGAGCAGTGCTGTCCAATAGAACTTCCCGAGATAAAAGAAATATTTCATCTATGTGTTGTCCAATACAGTAGTTATTAATTATGTATCGCTATAGAGCACTTGGTATGTGACCAGAACAAGTGAGTTATTATTTTTATTTACCACTAATTATGTTAAATTTAAATGATCAAGTGTGGCTTGTGGCAAGTGGCTACCACATTGGGCCACACAAGTGTAGAAAAGATACTAAATGACTTCAGCAAAACCTAGGAGTTAATGGGAGTGGTAGTGGTAGAGATAAAATGAAAATGCTAAATTGGCAATCATGATTTTAGATAAGATGGATGTAAGATTTAATATGCAAGACAGAATACTGGGGAAGTGAAGTAATGGTAGAAAACACATAACTGTATTTTCAAAACAACATAAAACAATAACTATTAGAAGTAAAATGAAAGTTTAATAAAAGAAAATTAAAGTTAAAGACTATATACACCTTTCTCAGATCAGATTGTTCTAGCAGTCAAAAAAATAGAGGGTAATAGAAGGAAAAATATCAGCAAGCTTGATTGACTAATTATATATGAGAACTTAAACCCCTCAAAGAGAGAACATACGTTCTTTGGTAGGTTCGTGGCACATTAACAAATTGATAAGGTACTTGGCTGACCACAGTAGAAGAAATGGCAATGAAAATTGGAAGTTGGGCGTCCCTGGTGGCACAGAGGTTAAAGTCTCAATGCTATCAAACTATCCCTAGCCATTGTGGCTTGAGTTTGATCCCCAGCCAGGCAGCTGACCCACATGGCGAAGCAGACCTCTCCTGTCTCACCCACTACTCCCCTCAGCAGTGTATTTCAGTGGATCCACCTGTTCTGCTCCCCCCGCCTCTCTGGTGAATCCCCTCACCCCCTGCTACTCTGGCCTACACCCCAGTTCTTGTATGAATAAATAAATAAGTCTTAAAAAAAGAAAAGAAAATTGGAAACTAATTTGAGATAAACAAAAATGAAAACACAACACACTAAAGCATATGGGATAGCTAAAGGACTGCTCAGAGGGAAATTTACACCTATCAATGTTTATATTTTAAATCCTAGATCACAAATAAACAACCTAAGCTTTCACCTTAGAAAACTAGAAAATCAGTATCAATTTAGCCCAAGGCAAGCAAAATGAAGTAAATAGTAAAGTGTAAAGAAAAGAACAGAGAATTTGAAAAAGAGAAAAATCAACAAAATCAAGTATATTCTTTGAAACAACAAAAAGCTGAAAAACATTTAGCTCAATTGACCAAGGGGAAAAGAGAATATGCAAGTCAGTAAAATTAGGGATGAAGAAGACATTGCTACTAGTCTTGCAAAAATAAAGCAATTTTGAGGAAATAACATAAAAAATAGATAACCACTTGATAGAAAAAAATTCTTTTTTTAATTGTTATTTTTATTTATGTCTTTTACATTACTGCATATTCCCCATAGGCTTGCCACCACTAATTCACCTGTGTACCGTCACCACAGTCCCCTGTGCTCCCCTCTCCCCCATTCTGAGCCCCAATCCTCCCCCCTCTCTCGCTGATTGTCGCTCTTGCATTTGGTTCCCCTATATTCCTGTTACCAGTGAGACCATTCGATATTTTTCTTTTTCCTTTTGGCTTATTTCACTGAGCATGATCCCTTCTAGTTTCATCCATGTTTCTGCGAATTGCATGTATTTATCTTTTTTGAATGCAGAATAGTATTCCATTGTGTATATATACCACATTTTCTTGATCCAGTCATCTATTTTTGGGCATCTGGGTTGTTTCCATACCTTTGCTATTGTAAATAGTGCTTCAATAAACATACAGGTGCATGTATCCTTTTGAATTATTGTTTTTGTGTCCTTTGGGTATATTCCCAAAAGTGGTATTGCTGGGTCGTATGGTAGCTCCACGTTTACTAGTTTGAGGAAACGCCATATGGCTTTCCATAGTGTTTGGACCAGTTTGCATTCCCACCAGCAGTGTAGAAGAATTCTTTTTTCTCCACATCCTCGCCAGCATTTGTTGTTGCCTGTTTTTTTAATGTGCGCCATTCTCACTGGTGTGAGGTGGTATCTCATTGTGGTTTTGATCTGCATTTCCCTGACTTTGTTTTTGTTGAGTTGTGTGAGCTCCTTGTAGATTTTAGTTATCAGTCCTTTATCGGTTGTATTGTGTGCAAAAGATTTTCTCCCAATTAGTAGGGTGTCTGTTTGCTTTGATTATTGTCTCTTTTGCCGTACAGAAGCTTTTTAGTTTGATGTAGTCCCATCTGTTTATCTTTTCCTTGACTTTCTTCGCTTTTGGGGATGTGTCTTTAAAGATTTTGCTGAGATGTATGTCCTGTAGAGTTTAGCCTATATTTTCTTCTATAAATTTTATGGTTTCAGGTCTTACCTCCAGGTCTTTTATCCATTTTGAGTTGGTTTTTGTGCATGGTGTGAGGTAGTAGTCTAGCTTCATTTTTTTTGCTTGTAGCAGTGCAGTTTTTCCAGCACCTTGTTTCGCTCCGTTGTCAGAGATTAGTTGTCCATAGGTATGTGGATTTATTTCTGGGTTTTCTATTCGATTCCATTGGTCTGTGCTTCTGTTTTGGTTCCAGTACCATGGTGTTTTAATTATTATGGCTTTGTAATATAGTTTGAAATCTGGGCGTGTAATCCCTCCATTTTCTTTCTTTTTAGTCAGGAGGGCTTTGGCTATTCGAGGATTTTTGTGGTTCCATATGAATTTCATCAATATTTGTTCTATTTCTTTGAAGAATGTCATTGAGATTTTTATCAGAATAGCACTGAATCTGTAAATTGCTTTTGGTAGTATGGCCACTTTGATAATGTTAATTCTGCCAATCCATGAACATGGGATGTCTTTCCATTTTTTTGTGTCCTCCTCTATTTCTTTTAATAGGGTCTTATAGTTTTTTTTGTATAAGCCCTTTACCTCTTTCGTTAGGTTTATTCCCAGGTATTTGACTTTTTTTGTTTCAATTTTGAAGGGGGTGATTCTCTTGATTTCTTCATCTTCTGACTGAGTGTTTGTATATAGGAAGGCTACTGATGTTTGTGTGTTGATTTTGTATCCTGCTACTTTACTGAACTGGTCTATAATTTTGAGTAGTTTTTCTACGGAGTTTTTAGAATTCTCTAAGTATATTATCATGTCGTCTGCAAAAAGTGATAATTTCTTCCTTCCCTATTTGGATTCCTTGTATGTCTTTCTCTTGTCTTATTGCTCTGGCTAGGACTTCCAGTATTATATTGAAGAGCAATGGTGAAAGTGGACATCCTTGCCTTGTTCCTGATCTTAGGGGAAAGGCTTTCAGCTTCTCACCATTGAGGATAATATTGGCGGTGGGTTTGTTGTATATGGCTTTTACTATGTTGAAGTATGTTCCTTTTATCCCAAGGATTTCAAGGGCCTTTACCATGAATGGATGTTGCACTTTGTCGAATGCTTTCTCAGCATCTATTGATATGATCATATGGTTTTTATTTTTCTTTTTGTTGATGTATTGGATTACATTGGTTGATTTTTGGATGTTGAACCATCCTTGTGTCCCCGGAATAAATCCCACTTGGTCATGGTGTATTATCTTTTGGATGCATTGCTGGATCCTGTTGGCTAATATTTTGTTGAATATTTTTGCATCAGTGTTCATTAGATAAATTGGTCTGTAGTTTTCTTTTCTTGTGTTGTCTTTGTTTGGTTTTGGTATTAGTGTAATATTGGCTTCATAGAATGTGTTTGGTAGTACTCCTTCCTTCTCAATTTTTGAAAGAGTTTGTGTAAGATAGGGATTAGTTCATTTTTGAATGTTTGGTAGAATTCGTTTATGAAACCATCTAGTCCTGGGCTTTTGTTTTTGGGGAGGGTTTTGATTACTGTTTCAATTTCACTGCTTGTGATTGGCCTGTTTAGATGTTCTATATCTTCTTTATCTAGTTTTGGGTGGTTGTATAGTTTTAGGAATTTGTCCATTTCCTCTAAGTTGTTGAACTTGTTTCTGTATAGCTGTTCATAGTAATTTCTGATTTTTTTTTATTTCTGCTGTGTCTGTTGTAATTTCTCCTCTTTCATTTATGATTCTATTTATTTGTGTTTTCTCCCATCTTTTCTTCATAAGCTTGGCTAGAGGTTTGTCTATTTTGTTTATTTTTTCAAAGAACCAGCTTTTGGTTTCATTGATCTTCTGGGTTGTTTTTTTGATTTCCATTTCATTTATTTCTGCTTTGGTTTTTATGATTTCCTTTCTTATGTTGGCTTTTGGGTTTTTTTGTTGTTCATTTTCTAGTTCTTTGAGATGGGAGATTAGATTGTTTCTTTGGGTTGATTCTTGTTTCTTGATGTGAGCCTGTATTGCTATATATTTCCCTCTTTTGCTTCATCCCAGACATTCTGGAATGTTGTATCGTCTTTGTCTTTCATTTCTAGGTATTTTTTAATTTCTTCTTTGATCTCCTCATTAGTCCAGTGGTCTTCCAGCAGTGTGGGTTTCAATCTCCATGGAGTAAGAGGATTCCTTTTTTTCTTTTCATGGTTAATTTCTAATTTGATTGCTTTATGATCTGAGAAGATAGTAGGTATGATTTTGATCTCTGTGTATCTGTTGAGGTTTGTTTTGTGACCTAGTATGTGATCAATCTTGGAGTATGATCCGTGTGCACTTGAGAAAAATGTGTATTTAGATTTTGGGGGATGTAGTGCCCTATAGAAACACACAAGCTACTAAAATTATCCAAAGAAGAAACAGACTATCTTAGAAAAGCAAGGTGAAAAATGTGTATAATATAATCATATTAAATAATAGCAAAATCCTAAATAGTTGTTAAATGTATGACTATAAAAAAATATGCAAGAATATATCCTAAAGGTAAAAAGTGAAGGGAGGACCAAGCAAAAGGAAAAGGAAAAAACAAAATTTGTGGATTATTATGACATCCATAAAAATTATATATGTATCTATATATGACATCTAAATTAATATATATTATACAAAGATGTTCACAAATCAAATTAAAAATTAATTTTGAGAATCAAATTAGGCATTAAGAGAATCCTCATTTTAATTGTTGATGACATCTTACTGAAATGTCTATATACGTCCTCCTATCTTATCAAACATTCACTGTGTTAGGGATTTAGCCATAGATGCTGGTTAAGAGTTTGTGTGCTGTAATCAGGCTCTTTGAGTTCAACTCCAAGCACTGTCGCTTATTTGCTAGAGTATAATTTAACTACCCAACTCCTCTGTGCCTTAGTTTCTGCAGAGAAGACTGAGAGAAGCAACAAGAGAAGAAGTGGAGAGAGATGGAGAAAGAAGTCTGGAGGAGGCACATGGAGCAGAGAGACATGTGAAAAAGCCATGCTTGCTTCTCAGCCTTGGACTAGTACCAGGAACTTGTGAGACATGAAAGGAGACACTTGAAACGGATGTGGCTAAGAGACCTGCGGGGAAGCCGACAATGGCAGCCCTTATACTAACTTGTACTTTGGTTCTGCTCCTTTCCTTCCAGATTTGCCTGGCCCTCTGCCCTTTTCCTGTGGGTCCCCATCAGAAGGGGCCTTAGACTTATGGCAGGCATTTGGGACTCAGTGGACCTACTTTGGGCCAACCCTGTTTGACTGGGTATTTACCCATAAGGGGATGGGTAACTTTGGGTGCTTGATTTGGAAACTATATTCTTTCTCTTATCTCTGTTGTACACTAATTGGATTAAAGTTCTTTTCTACTGAAGGGCTTATGCACTAGAGAATGTTTTTTCTTAATGCAGCAGATGGCAGAACCTATTTAAAGTGGGCAGGTTTGAGAGTCACCAGGTGCCTTCATTCTACCCACTATCAATCTGACTGTTTCCTTGGACAAGTCACCTGTTGACCACAGATTGATTAAAAATGAAATGGAAAGCTAATGTGAATGTGCTTTGCTTTGTGAACAGAAAAATATCACAAAATAGAAATCATTACTATGTACAACTATTTAAGACCCTAGTAGTAAGAAGTAGAGATACATATTTAATCATTCTAAGAAAACTCCTACAACAAAAAACTGAAAACAACATAACTTCAAGCAAGTTATTAATGAAAATGTCACATCCTTATTTTACTTTGATGTATGATATTGAAATAAACTGGCAAAGAATGATATATTTTGGTGGGATTATAGCAGCAATAAGAAGCTTCAGATAGGATTTAACCAGAAAATTTAGACTTAGTCATCATAAATGCCACAAAGCTATTAAGTGGGAAATGCTACAATTTCAAGATCTTTTGATTTCAAACTACTTGGCAGTTCCTGAGACTCTTGCAGTTGCCCATAAAACTTAAGACTTAAAGAAGTATTATAGTCTAACCTGGAAGAAAAACCATGGCTGAATTAGATAATTAGTGATAACTAAATTAATAGTCAGTGATAACTTCATGATATACTTCCTTATTATGGCTAGGCATTTTTACAAACATATTGCATAACAGTAATGTGAGATTTAGACTCAAAAGACCTGGGTTCACTTACAATTCTGATATTACCTAGACGTTTTACTTTGAGCAAGTTTGAATTTCCTCATCCAAAAATGTATCTAATAATGTCTCCTACAGTTATGGGACAATAAATGGGATGTCATATATAAAAGCAGTTAGCCCAATACCTTTCTTTTTGTAGACATTCAGTAAATGCTAGTTTCTTTTGCTATTTTAATAAAAATGCTATAATGGCGGTGGGAGCTTCAGAAGAGTCAGGTGAGTGGTAAAGTACACTAATGTCTATGTTTTTCCTTATAAGTAGGAAACTTCCTTATTAATTTGTGAGTCCATAATCTCAGAAAATATCATCAAGAAAAGGGTTATCATGGGACATTGAGGGAAGCAAAGAGCTCCTTGATAGTAGAGAATACAAACCCAAGATATTGCACTTGGACAATGATGTAGATAAACATCTAGTACCCTCAGTCTTCTTCTGTTGTTTAATGATTCTGTAGTAACCATTATTTTCCCTGGGCTGCATTCATCACCCTACTTTCCATACTCTTTTAGAAACCAAACTAAATACATTTCTACACAATTTAATATCTGGAGATGTTTAAAGACAGGTTAGGCCAATATGCGTGAGAAGATTTGACTTTTCATTGATACTAGATTAGGAGGTAGGTAAGAAAAACGGAATTTAAGACAGTTCTATTAATGTGAATATGATGTCATAAACTGAAGCATATAGTTAATAAGCTTATTAGTTATAGATTCAAGAAAATATTCACTGTGGCCTCCCATGCCAGATAGATGGCCCAATCAATAGCTTTGAGTAACTTCTACTCCTCTAACCTTCTCACTGTTTTTTTTCCTCTACCTCTACCATTAATCACATATGCTCTGTTAACTCTCTAATATATCATTTTGCTCCTCTCAAAGCAAATTAATGTTTTACTCTAAAGTTTTGCTGCTTACCTTTTTATCACTATGGAGATTGCCCTACATACAAAGGAACAAGTGCGGTATACTGTTCATTCCTTCAGCATTATCCTCGACCACGCTGATGAAATTTCGAATGCCTTTCAGTTGAAGAAAAGTAAAAGCAACAGGAATCAAGGAAGGGAGGGAAGAAGGATATCCATTACGTGACTAAACAGCAGGTACTTGTATCATGTATAAAGCAGAGAAGTAGCCTTTACAAAGTCTAAGATCTTTACCAGTCCTTACTATTCACGGGGCCAAAGAGGCAATCAAAAATTACATGTTCTTATAATGAACTGTTAGTCTGCGGAGGTTGAATCTGGAAGTAAAATCTGACTTTTGACTCCTCACCCTCACACCAAAAACAAAAACAAAACCAGAAAACCTCCCGCATAGGGTCCTGTTCAAGGCCAGCTTAGCAGAAGCCTCCAGCAGCTCTTCACTGAGCTCCTGTGAGGGAGATTTCAGTGTTGGTTTATAGTAATGAGCACTGGAAAAATCATGAAGACTTTAGGATATTCTCTCTCTCTCTCATTCCTCTTATCTTTTGTTCTTTGATTATAGGCTTAATAAGCTCATTAAGTTCCCTATTTATATATTGTTATGAAATCTGTCAGTAGTCAATAATGCAGAGGTGAAAAGTTTCTGAAAGAAAAAGGTTCTTTTGTAGATACTAAAAGGTAAAAAATTTATAAAGAGTAATTAAGGTAGTGATGTCTTAATTTGGAGGGAGGGAGATGTTGATACCTTACCATCTATAATGAGTACACCTTGTAATTTAAGTGTTTTTCTTAGAGAAGCTGGAAAATGAGAAGCCATAGAAAGAGTAAGAAGAAACTTGAGAATAGGTACAAAAACTGTGATAATATTAGTATAGGTACAAAAACTGTGATAATATCATCATTATCATATAATCCAATCATACATATTTCTGCTCCACTCATCCAAAGTGATGGTGACATAAAGAACATGGACACACAAAACCTCTATCATTCATTCAACAAATATTGAACACCTACAATGTGTCAGGGATTGTTCCAAATATCTGAGAATACATGTTGAGCAAAACAGACATTGCATAAAACTGATGACGAGTGCAGCAGAGAAAAATAAAAGGTAGAAATAGGGAGGGACAGGGATTTCTATATTGGATTGGTGATTAAAGAAGCCCCCTCCAATGAGGGGACCTTTGGCCTGAGGGGAAAGATGACCAGATAAAGAAGCAAATTCTGTATCTCTGAGATACAGGATTGAGAAAGACTGTGATAGTTTCTGATATACATGGCAGAAAGTAACCTGGGGAGCAGGAACAAAATAAAAGCCATGTCAAAAAAATATTTGTAATTTAGGGTTGCTTGTAGAAGTTCTGCTAGTGGTGTCTTGTGTGGCATACCAGATGCTTAATACTTGTAAAACAAGTCCTGCATGTAATAGCAATCGGCACCAATGGTAAGCTGATTCACATATAAAAGCTCTCATCCTTTATTTAGCATCTTCCTATGTCATTCTTGAAGCAACAGCTACAAAAAAATTGTTAGAAGTTACCCAAGGCTTCAATTAAAAAGCAGAAAAAAACCGGAAAAGGCGTGTTTGAATCAGACAGATCTGAGTTCTAGTCCCAACTCTACTAATTACTAGCTATATGACACTGAGCAAGTTATTTAACCTCTGTGCCCCAGCCTCACTTATAATGATGTGTGTAAAGTGAGTTTCTTACACAGTTGTCAAGATTAGATGATTCGTATGAAATATTGAGCACCATATCTGATACATTCTTCAAAAATAGTAGCTCCTCCCCCACTGCTTGCATATGCCTGGTACTTTAAAATGAGGTTCAGGTTCCCCTGCTATCCAAAAGTAGAATGTTCCTATGAAACCTTTCATAACCTGAAATGACATAAAGCAAAGAAACAATTACTATGAATTTATATGGAAAATGTTTTTCAGCATTCTCAGACACCCCAACGTCTATCAAATCATACAAATAACTCATAAAAGTTAAAGTCGTCATAACGTATAGAAAAGCAGGAATGATATGATAAATATACAACCTGTAGAAAGTAGTTCTTGGGGAAGGAGCTTGATGGGGACTCTCTCTGTGGGGAGTGCATGCTGACTCTAGAAAGGCTGCTTCAAAACAAATGCTGAGGGGGCCTCCCTGGTGGTGCAAGGGGTTAAGTCTCAGCACTATGAAGCTATCAGCAGCCACTGCAGCTTGAGTGACCTACCCGGTCAGGGAGCTTCCCACATGGCGCAGCAGACCTCTCCTGTCTCCACCGCTGCTCCCCTCAGCAGTGTATTACAGTACATCCGCCTGTTCTGCTCCCCACTGTCTCTGGTGAATCCTCTCGCCACTGCCCCCCCCCCACACCTCTTGCCTACACCCCAGTTCTTGTATGCAAAAATAAATAAATCTTTGAAAAAAACAAAAACAAATGCTGAACTCTATTTTCTCATTTGATTTTTTTGTTGTGTAAGTGAAAAATCTATTTTGTTTCTTTTGGATAGTAAAATCAAGTGTTATAAAGTGAACTTTTGAAAAGTGGGGGACACCTATAAATTGACTTGCCTGACATCATCAGATTTGATTCACACAACAGCCTGGGGAATAGGGTCACAGTGAGTAGCACAGATGGTAGACAACCAAAATACACAAGGAAAGAGTCAAGTCAGCTGGGGGGAGGATAACTTTTATTCTACATTACATGTATTCAGTACCGAGAAAACAACAATTTGCTCTGCCTAAGCCCTGTTTACCAGGCAAAGAATGTATGTCAGTCCCATTTGGAAATGGATGATGGCAGTATTAACACACTCATTGATCATGAGCCCTCTGAGTATCTAAGGACTTTTTGACTATCCATACTTACTAAGTTGAACCACATGAACTTGCTGATTTTGAACTGGCTTTTACTTACTAAAACAAAAATTTCATATGTTTCCTGAATTTTTAAGGAAATTTGCTCATTTTTGTGTTTATTTTCTTTCTATAAAAGCTGGATCAGAGAAGGCTTAAAATTTACTTGTTCCTCTCCACCCCCTTGCAAAATAGGAACATAAATAGCATTTACTAGGTGCCAAGAATGATGCCTTCCATGTGATTGTCAGTCTATAATGTCATATTATTAGACCCCTTTGCAATTCATATGTACAGTGGCATGTGGCTGAGTTCAAGCTTGTCTTTTAATCTTCCCCTTGTTCTGACTGGGGGCAGCCAAGTTTGATAGGTCTATAATTTGGGCAAATGCTGTGCGGGAGACTAAAGAACAGCAGGAACAAATTGGTGTCATTCTGTTCTCATGTTAGAGAGAGAGTTAAAGAGGCAGTTTACTTCCCTGGTTGGGCAAAATGGGAGGGGGCAAAGTGTGGACTGTTAGTGGAGAGTAATTTGCTATAGCATAGAAAAATGAATAGATTTTTTTGGTGGGGTGTTAAGGAAGGATTTAATAGAAAGGGTAGTGGAGTATTTGATAGCTCAAGATGATTTCATTTTGAATCACAAAATGTTAGACCCCAAAGGCAATCTGTGAGATTATCTATTCCAACCTTGCATTATGGATGAGAAAATGCAGATCCAGAGAAAGAATGCAACTTGCCCAACCTCACACAGCTAGTAACTATATTTTCCAAAATGATGTGTGCCTAACCCAGGTAGGAGATGGAGGTGTGTGAAGGGAACCTGAAACAATAGGACTTACTTGACCTTTCTTGATGGTTGGTGGATCAACTTATTGGTCATTTAATATAAACATGAGCCAGTCAATATCAGAGACATGCAAGTGAAATATTCACTGGGTTTTCTTTATACCTTTCAAACTGAAAAAAATCATAAATTTGAATATTGCTAAGGGCTGGAAGAGATGAGGGAAAAGAGGAACAAATTGACCTCCACTGCTGGTGGGAGTCAAAGCTGGTGCAGCACAATCTGGCACAACTTAGTCTAATGAACAAAACACATATTCCATGGCCCAGCAATTCTTTTCCTGGTATATACTCCAAAGACTTTTCACATGGGCCCATATATGGACATGTACAAAGATGTTCCCTCCATTTCTGCCTAGGATGGCAGGGAGTTGGTAGCTCTCTGGGTGCTCAAATCTGGAAAAGTGGACAGGTAAAATGGGGTGGATACACATGCTGGAGTGCAATGACTCAGTGAAGCATGACACACCAGGAGAGATGTACACAAGAAGCATAGATGACTCCTATATTCACAATGCTGACAGACAAATGAAAAACTGAAAAGCTATATAATAAATAACTTTGCAAAAATTAAAATGCATACACATAAGACATACATAATACATAATATATAATACATACATAACAATACATAATACATACATAATACATAATATATTCAAATAAAAAGATACCTCAAATCACATGAGCATGGCTGCATATATTGGGGGAAGAAATGGAAAAAGGGAGTAGGAGGCTAAAGGGGAATAAAATTATAATGAAATAAACAAACATTAAAATGCCAGATTCACATAAATTTTAAAGAGAAAATGATAGATTTCAAATAATTGTCCTACTTGAGATTGGCTTTGGACTTTATCCCCAGGATGGACTTGAGTTAAGTGAATCAAAATGCTTCAACTTGGCCTCTTCTCTAACACCTTCTCATCAGCACTCCATGAGGACATGCTTACTGGACCTACTTCTTACCATTACCATTCCTCACTCCACCATGACCCTGGACAGTGGGTTCTGAGATTTTTTAAACTAAAACATATAGAAAACTATTATTCTGAAAAAATAAATATATACCAATCACAATATCTGTGAATTGTTAAATTTCTCTCCAAGAGGAAAGAAGTGCTTTTTTTCTGAGGAGCCCTATCTTAAATGTAAAATTTCATTTGACTTAAGTCACTTGAAATCTAGAAGCCAATAAATGATAAGTATTTGCATCTACTTGCCAATCTTCACTCCCCTTCTCTCCCTCCCCCTTCCCCTCTCCCTCTCTCTCTAACATAGAATCTAGGTAAGTAGAACTACAAAATAAAGAGCTGATCCAGGGAAGGGGGGGTGGCAAAGGAGGGAAAGACATGTTTCTACATTGTCTCTACTTGTGAGAAAAGCTTAAGGAGCTAAGAATTGGGTAGAAACAGGAATGGGGGCTGCCACAGTTTGTGGAATATAGTGGGTATTTGAACAACATAGTTTCCTTCAATGTTGTTTCGTTATATTGATGAGAAATAAAAACTCTAGCTGGCTGGCACTGAACCAAAAGCTACTATTCAAGAACCTGCTTTATCTGCTGTTTTGCAAAGTAGTCATAGTTTCCAAGAACCTGTTGATGTGGGGACTTATGTATGAGAGAGAAAAGAAAATAGCAAAGGGGATTTTGAAGAACTATTTCTCTTTCTTTATTATTTTAACTTTAGAAAAAGCTTGCTGTGAAGATTGCTCTTTGGTTAGTTTGGACATGGAACTTATTTTCTTAGATTTCAACGCTGTAAGCTCTGAGGCAACTGGATTAATTCAAATTGTATAAGATGTTTTAAACCAGATCAAATTGTTTTCTGAGGTATTTTGCTCAACATACATTAACTTCTTTGTGGACTCATCTCCAGCAGCAAGGAAACCAAAAGAGAAAATAAACTGGAAATACAACAAACTAAAAAGCTCTGCACAGTGAAAGAGACAACGACCAAAACAAAGAGACGCCCAACTGAATGGGAGAAAATATTTGCACATCATACATTTGAACAGGGATTAATACAAAATATCTACAAAGAGCATATAGAATTCATCAAAAAGAAAACAAATAAGCCAATCAAAAAATGGACAGAAGTGTTAAACAGGTACGTCTCCAAAGACATGCAGATGACCAACAAGCATATAAAAAAATGCTCATCGTCACTTATACCCAGGAAACGCAAATCAAGACCACAGTGAGGTATTACCTCACACCTGTGAGAAGGCCATATCGAACACACACACACACACAAAAAAAAAAAAACACACACACAAACACACACACACACACACACACACACTCACAAACAAGTGCTGGTGAGGGTGTGGAGAAAAAGAAATCTTATTTCACTTATTTCTTGGTGGGAATGTAGACTGATCCAGCCCATATGGAAAAAAGTGAGGCTATTCCTCAAAAGACTAAAAATGAATTTATCATATGACCCAGCAATTCCACTCCTGGGTGTCCATGCAAAGAGCACAAAAACACCAATTCAAAAGGAAACCTGCGCTCCTATGTTTATAATAGCACTACTTACAATAGCCAACATACCGATACTACCTAAATGCCCCAAACAGATGAGTGGCTTAAGATGTGGTCCATATACAAAATGGATTACTACTGAGGATCAAAAAAGATAAAAACTCATGCCATTTGTGGTAACATGGATGGGACTGAAAGGGATTATTCTAAAAGATGTGAGCCAGAAGGAGAAAGATAAATACCAGATGGTTTCACTTATATGTGGAATCTAGAGAAACCAAACAAAGGATCAGACAAAGACAAACTTAGACCGACCTTGGAAGCAGACCTTAGGTCTGAGACACGAGGGGAGAGGCAAGCGTGGTGGGGTGTGGGGGCGGACTGTGGGCATTTTGGTGGTGGGAAAACTGCGGTGACCACATCTGAGGGAGGAAACCCCATATTGAATAAAAATAAACAAGGATGTTTAAAAAATAAAAAAGGGGATAAAACCAAAATATATCATCTTTTTCTACAGCTGGAAGTCAAGATCTACTCCTTATTTGGCAGAATCTGTATCGTTTCCAACCTGAATCTTATATTATTAGTGACAAACTATCATTTTCAAGTACTTACTCTGTTAGTACTTTAGAGATACCATCTCATTTGGTTCTTATAATACCTCTTTTACATGGGAATTTTGTCCTTGTTTTACAGATAAAGAACCAGTTCGTGAGAGTTGAAGTGCCTTTTCCAAGGTCACACAGCACAGTCATAATTCAAACCCAAATATGTTCAATGCCATGGTTTCTGCCTTCAATTACAGCACTTTGCTGTCTGAAAGGAAATTAATGGATACCTATGCTGGGAATATAAACATTTTAATTAAGTACCCAAGGAATGACTTTTTGTAGCAAGTTAGCAGTAGAGATATTTTTGAGTAGAGGACTAGGTCTAATAGAAACCTTGGGCAAGTTTTGTCATCTCTCTGAGCCTGATTTCCTCAACTCTAAAATAAGAACAGTAACACCTGGCATACAAGGTTGTTTGCACAATTAAATGTGGAATGAAATCTAACGCCATTGGTGTTCAATTAATTAATTGTGGCTGATGTTGTAGTTAAGATTATTGCCTAGAGAATGAATGGATTTTTTTAAGGGAAGCAATTCAGTCAAGTGAACTATGGTAGCATTGATTGTCTACAAGGTACCATATGTTCAGTATCAATTATTTTTAGGGAATGAGATTAACAAATAACAGTGGTTTGGGTTGGGAAATTCAGAGTAAACAATATGAGGTGAGTGAGATACCATTCTAAGTACACAGGGTACTCAGAGAAAGGTGACTATGAAAATAGAGTGAGGGGTTAAAGGGACTGAAAGGAAGTGAATATGAAAATTGTGGACAAATTAAAAAAGTAGAGTGAATCAGAAGGGAGATTTTAAAGCAAAGTTCAGGAATGGAGAGGAAATGAGAGGTTTTTTAAAAAAATCCTGTGGAATCTTATATGTATCTATTAGGACCTCTACATCAGTCCCAAAGATTGAGAAAAGATCATTTAGAGTGGAAAGACTCTCCAAAGAAATTTGATGTGAAGTTATTTCATCATATAGGAAAGCAAAATCCATTAAGGAAGACAGGGGGTCCTGCTTATTGACACAATATTTCTGAAATAATGTGGATTAGTGGACATGGACACGAGCATGGGTTTTGACATTGGAAAGACCTGAGTGCGAGTCTTTCTTGACTACTGAGTGGTTGTGTGACTCTGAAAAGTTAACTTCTGAACTTCAGCATCAAATATATTCAGTGGACACAAAACAGGTGCCTTCCCATTGAATTGTAAAAATTAAATGAAAAACTGTGTGTACATGCTTTAAAAAGGCCTCACATACAGAAAATTACACTGGTCAACAAATTTTTACAAAAGTCATATCACTGAAATAAAATTAGTCATTTCATATCAATTTGTATGTGCTCAACACGAACATGACAGTCAGTTTCTAATTTTGGCTCTAGTTTTTTTGTAATCTGCAATAAATTGATGTTTACATCACGAAATGCATGCCAATCACTGGTCAACAAATTTTTACAAAAGTCATGTTACTGATATAAAATTAGTCATTTCCTATCAATTTGTAATATTTAATTATTTTTTTATTCTTTCCCTTCTAGTTTGTTGTTCGCACATAGTAAAGCAATTAATTTTTTGTATATTGATTTTGTATTCTGTCACTACACCTTACTGATTTATTGTTTCTAATAGATTTTTTTTAGTGGACTCTTTAGGGTCTTCTATGTATAATACATATAATCAAGCAATTTACAGATAGTGATATCTTTACTTTTTCCTTCTCAATTTATATTCCTTTTATGTCTTTTTTTTTCCTAATTGCTATAGCTAGGACTTCCAATACTTTGTTGAATATTAATGGTGAAAGTGGACATCCTTATCTTGTACTTGATCTTAGAGGAAAACTTTCAGTTTTCACTACTATTAGTTGTGCATTTGCCACATATGGCTTTTATTATGATGAGATATATTATTTCTATCCTCATTTTTATTAAGATTTTTCATTATAAATGGATGTTGAATCTTGTCAAAGGTTTTCTCTGCATTGAATGATATGATCATATGATTTTTTTAACTTTCATGTTGTTGATGTGGAGAATTACATAGATTCAGTCACATATGTTCAACCATTCTACATCTCTGGAATGGTCATTATGTATGATCCTGTATTGTGAATTGAGTTTGATAAGAATGTGTTGAAGATATATGCAGAAAGTTGGGTTTTGTTTTCTGATCTATCCACCCATTCTGTCTTCTTATTGGTGAATTCAGTCCATTTAAATTAAGGGTTTTTATTGATATATGGGTGTTTGTTACTGCATTTTGTCTTTAGTTTTCTGGTTCTATTTACTTCCTTGGTCAATTTTTCTGTCGACTTTCTTTTCTTTGATTTATATAGGAAACGTCTTTCAACATTTCTTATAGGGTAGGTCTAGTGTTGTCAAACCCCTTCGCCTTTTGTTTGTCTTGGAATGTCTGTATTTCTAACTCACGTATGAAAGACAGTCTTGCAGGATATAGTAACCTTGTCTGGCAGTTTTTAATCTTCGAGTATTTTGAATATGTCATTTCATTCTCTCTCTACCTGCAGGTTTTTTGTTGAGATATCTGCTAAAAGCCTGATTGGGATTAGCTACCTTCAATATTTATTCTTTTTCTTGAATTCTTGATAGTTTTACCACTGTGTGTCTTGGTGTAAAAACTTGCACTGAAGAAGTGATGATGGAAAGATCTGGAAGGCTGGGAACTGTTGAAGATGGCAAATTTATGGGTCAAATGCCAGCATGAAGGACATGGGTCTCTAAAAGTGGCATAAAATCAAGGTTCCTAACAGATGTTCACCAAAGAGGGACAGGGGCCCCTAAAAGGAAGACAGGAAAAATCAAGAAGCTCCTTATATTTCAGAATTTAGTTCCTGGCCAGTCATATACAGACAGCAATGAGATAGGTGTTCTGATGTAGCCACTACAGAAGGCCTTCCATTTTGCACCCCATGGCCTCTCAGGGAGTGGAGTTTCCAACAGAGGTGGCAGAGAATGACAAATGCTGCAGGGATACTCTGATATCCACTGCCTTCAGTCCTTCTATCTAAAAGCAGCCTAAGAGTGGTAGTGTTTGCCAAACCCAGAGCTTACCCAACCTGGGCAAGTGGCTCTGCTTCCTTCCTTCTATCCCCTCCCCCACCTCTACAACCAGTTACACCCAAGGCACTTGTTTCATCCAGTTAAAAGCAAAACATATTAGTTAAGAGCTCTGGAGTCAGTCTGGCTGTGTTTGAAAGCAAGTTATTGCAGTTACTTGTGGACCTTGGGTAAATCATTGAATCTTTCCAAAGCTTGGTTTTCTCATTTGTAAAATGGAGATAATTAGAATTGACCTTCCTTACAGGATTGTTGTGAGACTCAAGTGAGATGATAGATGTTAAGTTCTTCTCCTGCAGCCCTGACTATGTTTAAATTGTAGATAAGTGATTGTTATGCTTGTCAGTTATCATACATTGTTCTCTTGACAAGCACATCATAGCTTACTCCCAAAATGTAAATATGCTCTGAGCAACTATGTTTCAAAATCAAACACTCATTGACTAGAATCATGCTGGAGTTTGGAGGAGGGGCAAGGTACAGAGATGGATACATAAATACCCACCTACAAATCTATCATTCTCTCTCCTCTCAAGCAACTTTTGGCAAGGGACTTTTGAAAACCAACTACAGATTTTGAGGGTAACCATCTCCTCTGCATTTCATACCTAACCTCACCACTAAGCCACAATACAGAAGGCAGAATCCTATCAGAACAATCACAAAATTTCAGGCCAGGAAGGGAAAGATTACTTCAGGTCATTTAGATAAACCTCTTCTGAGGCCCAGAGAGGCCAAGCGTTTTGCTCAAGGTCCCACAGTAAGTCAGTGCTGAGCTGGCAGCCAAAACCAAACCTCCTGATTTTTGTGTAGCTTCCCCAAGGAGGCAGCCCATGATAAAATCTGAAAATTGCACAATGTCCCTCTGAGAGTACAGTACTGGCTGTACAATGGCATATTTTATACAGGGAATAACAAATGTGTTTCTTTTATCCTTGCTGAGCTGTGTTTGGCAAGTTGTTGGTAATGAAAAAGGTGTAGCTGTAATTCACTATGATTACTCCCCAACCCCTCCATGAACATGCCATGTGCTCAGCCATTTGCTTGCATGTAGATTACTTATGTTATTGAGAATCTGCCTATCTACCCAGTTCAGATCTATGGATTACTGATAGTTCCTGAGGGGCAGAGGTAAAGAGTGTTTTTTCACATCTTGACAACCCTTGGCATTGTTCCCAATCAAAAGGGATTCTTGAAATGCTTTTACTAATGGTCAAATATCTAAGTAGTATGTCAATGAATGTGGCTTGAAGGAGAGCTAGGGAAGGAGAAATGCAAGAACAAGGAAGAAGGGAGTAATGGGTGGATCAGGAAATTTATTATCATTTATTATACCTCATTCTAGAACAAGAAATGAATTAACAAAATGGAAGTGCTTCTCAAAAATATGTGTTGTCATGTTCAGTAGGCTGCCACACAGAAAAGACTTCTGTGAACCAAAAAAAAAATGTATGGAGAAATTCTGTAAGCAAAGAATAATTACGTTTCTTTACTGCAGGACTACTTGGAGTCTCATATGTTGACCTCATCTCTAGTGCACTGCATACAGTGTTACCCCAAACTCTTTTGATGAGGGAATGAACATACTCTTGGTCTTTTCATCAGAAACAGGACCTTTTAAGACACTAATAATCAGTAATAAACCTGGAATTCCATTCTACACCTACTCATTCAGGTGCTTACCAGCACCTGCCACAATAACCACGAGGCTTTGTAATAACATAGGTGACAACATACTTCCATTCACAAATATATCCAGCAGGCAGTGGTGACTTGGAGAAGGGAATATTGGCCATCCTTCCATGTGAAGTCGCCTTCGTTGTCAGCACCCTTGGCTCTTTAGAACACTGTCTGGCATGCTCCAGAGCCACAAAAAGATGTGACTGGAGTTGTACATTTTATACTTAGGCAGACTGCCTTGGGTATCAGCCAGAATAAGATCTAGGTCCGTCACAACCCAATCATAATACCATACTCAAATAAGGAAAAGGAAGAGGACAACATTAGCTTCTGTAAAGATTATAAATGCAATGTTAGGGACAGTAGTTGGTGCAAGCTAATAGATAGCAATTATTAGTTTGCAAACATTAGCGTGTCAATAGAAGTAATGTCTTAGTGGCTGTAGTATAGGCACCACTGCATATTGAAATATGCTGCATTATTGAGAACATGTTTTTATACTGAATTAACAAAATGGAAGTCTAAATTCCATTAGTTTGAATAAGAAAACAATACACATATAACAATATACTCCCATTCAATTCAAAAACCTCAACCAGTTTTCTTAACCATTATTAAAACCCTCTCAGAAATGGAATCTTAAACCAGTCATTCGAGGATTATCTGATCGATACTATTTAGGCAATCTACCTGATAGGCTGCTGACGTCCCCTAAAGGAAAATAACCTTACAATAATCAACCCACATTCTGGGTAGTAAAACTTCCTTGTTCATACGTCATTCTGCCTATAACGGTCATTTTGTACAACTCCTTAGAGCTCCTTTCTATCTGCTTGATTGGATGCTGTCAGATTCATAAATCACCCATTAAAGTCGATAAGATCTTTAAAATATAGTCAGTTGATTTTTGCTTTTCATAACACTTTGGTATATATCCTTTCATACCTGTTCTATGCATGCAGGCAATGCTCATGTTTTTCCTACATTGGGCTCAAACTATCAAACTAATTTGTAACCTATTTTTCCTATAAAAAGACATTGTGGCAATGAATGTGCTTTTACATCATTTAAAAAAGATTACATCATATTGTAGCATTCAATAGAGCTGATTTAATAAATTATCTAATATTGAATATTTAGATTGCTTCAAATTCTATGCTATTCAGGCAACTGGAAGTAACCTAAATGTTACCACTAGGGGAGTAATTAAATAAAATATATGAAACCATTCAATGGAATACTAAACAGTTTTTATGAAGCTTGATGTAGAATGCTAAGTGATGATATAGAGCAGTTCTTAGATGTTATTAAGTAAAAAGAGATAACTGCAAAGTCACATGTGTATTTTACATATTATGGATAGATGAGTGCATGTGCAAAGATTTTTCTGCAAGGATAACAGATATAAAAATCATAAAACTGTCAGAATGCTTTCACTTTCGGAAACTTGGGGCTAGAATTGGACAAAAAGAGGAAAAGATTGACTATTTTATCTTGTGCAATATACACACATGTACAGTATGTTAATGAGAAACCTTGTCATAAAATATTTACACATGTTTATTCATGATAAATAACTTTTTCAATATGTTGGGGAGGGAAAGGCAGGAACAAGCTGCATTGGTAGTGAATGCCCAAGGAGTCTGACAGCAGACACAGTGAGAGGACAGG
>PVIJ01012878.1:0-32104 GCA_004024925.1 Scalopus aquaticus
CACATCTTCTGGATCCAATCATCTATTTTTGGACATCTGGGTTGCTTCCATACCTTTGCTATTGTGAACAGTGTTGCAATGAACATACGGGTGCATGTATCCTTTTGGATTAGTGTTTTTGCATCCTTTGGGTAAATTCCCAAAAGTGGGATTGCTGGGTCGTATGGAAGTGAATGGAATTTCATTTTGAACTTTATCCACTTCAAGATGGTGCATAATTTTAGATTCAACTAATGCCTAAAGTCCTAATACTATGCACAAATTATTCAGATTTTTGAGAAGAAATAGTATCAGGAAAACACATACGACATTTTGTAATGCAAATGCTAAAATGGTTATTTGAATAAAATTGCTTTTATCAGATTTGTAGTTGAATCAACAGATCATGAAATTTCCATTTGTTTCTTCATATCGAATAGGATGGTCTAGTGAATGACCTTGGGAGGTCTCTTTCGGACAACTGTGTCATTAGCCAGAACAAGTGCTCTTCTTCTTTGAAACTGGACTGGAAACTGCATCATCTCGAAGTGCTGGACAGCTGGTTTTCTGACAATCAGCTAAATATCTAACACTTAAGTCAAATTGTCCATTTCTACCTATACAAGGCTGTTCTCACATTTGTCTTATTTAACAAAAAACGAAAGTGAA
Organism: Scalopus aquaticus; assembly: GCA_004024925.1. NCBI lineage: Eukaryota > Metazoa > Chordata > Mammalia > Eulipotyphla > Talpidae > Scalopus > Scalopus aquaticus. The sequence continues at coordinate 649 of PVIJ01012878.1, forward strand.
GTCCCTATCCTGGAACCCAAACACATGAAGGATACAGTTGCACTTATCCAAGTTAACTCTTTCTACATAAGGCTGAAAGTAAAGGGTCACGTTTTCTGCTAACCCTCCTGCCTGTGAGTTTCACGGTACACCCAGTGATGCTTACTGCTATCCATTAAAGTCTTTTATACATAGTACAAGGTGGTTTTTTACAATTAGTAGTTATTTTCAATTCTGCTTTTAGCATATGCCAGTGAATGAGATAATGATGTTCAAACACACTTAGAACCAAAAACTAACTGAAATCTCCCAAATAATTTATCACAAAGATCTAGTAAAATTTATGCTTAACTTCCTGTAACATCAACAGCTACAGCAAGAATCCTTATTGTGTTCTTGATAGATCAGGGATCCTTCTGAATGGCAAGAACTTTGCTTAGAATCTTCCAGATTCTCAGATTAACTATGCAATTGATCTTTACATACTTGAATAATAATCTAATAAGGGATCAATGATGATCCAGAGGAGGTATCACTGAAATTACTTTTATATTACACTGGTCAACATTGAGATCGTTACTGACTTAAAAAGGCCCTAATCTGTAGTATCTTGGTATGCTGAACATGAATATAACCCTGAAAATTTTGTATTAGCTCTTCTTTTGAAGATATTTCATATAATTCATTTTATATGTTTCACAGTGTAAATTTATCCAGAAGGACTGCAACAACATTCTAAATCAGCATAGAAGGATGTAATATTGCATCATAAATGCATAATACCATCATGCACACATCATCCAGAGTTGATTGCATCATTTTCTGATGCAATGCAATACTACTGCCAGGCGGCTGCTGAAGTAAGCTGACGTCAGCAGTGCACTATAGAAAGCCCTGTCGGAAAGGCTGAGCATTGAAAATATTTCAGACTTTGTGCGAGATAGCTGAAGCTGCTGTTCCATAGAACTGTTACTATTTCATCCATTTAGGCACTATACAGAACAGTAATGTCTCAAAAGTGCGTTAACAGCGTGGACAATTTCTGCTCTATTTGTGGGAAAGTGACATTTGCCAATCAGAAGAAAAGTATCACTTCTCAAGTGAAAAAGGCTTATCATCTTTACTTTGGATGCAAGGTTGGTGACCAAGGCAAGCCTTGGGCCCCGCATATATGCTGTGCTACATGTACAACACAGCTTTCACAGTGGTTAAATGGCAAAAGACCATCAATGCCATTTGCAGTCCCCATGGTGTGGAGAGAGCCAACCAACCACAGAAAAGACTGTTTCTTCTGTTTGATTCCTCCTCATTCTGGCGGAATAACGAAGCAAAAGAAGTAGAGAATAGTCTACCCAAACATTAACTGTAGGCCTATTACTATTGGCATGCATTTTGTGATATAGTCAATTTACTGCAGATTACAAAAAAACTGGAGCCAAAAATTAGAATTTGACTGCCATATTTGTGTTGAGCACATACTAACTGATAGGAAATGACAAATTTTATTTCATAACATGACTTTTGTAAAAATTTGTTGACCAGTGTTATTTGAACCAGGTTTTTTTGCAAGACAGTCTCAAGATCAATTAATAGAATCCCATTCTAGATACCAGACTACCAAGGAAATTATGATCCATTACTAGGCATTGGAACCTCCAATAGTACCACATAACCCAAATGAAGTATTTGGCATTGAGGTCACTCAAACCAGATCTTAGATGCTCTCTCTAACATTCTTTGCTCTCCCATATGTCAGTGAGCTGGACCCGCCTTGGAAGTCAAGTTTAGTAAGTTTACTAACCTTCACCACCCCATCTGACACAGCAGAGTGAAGATGACATAGTATTAAAAGGTTGCGGGAAAAACCACATTAATTATCTAGTACTCTTGGTGCTTCTAAGTTCCACCTTTTGACTTTTTAACATCTAAAGTATTGGACAATTTGCCAGGAAGATCAAGCTGCTTTAAAAAAAATTGTCTCATGAAGTGCTGAATGTAACTCTGTAGAGGTCTTTAGAACTTAGAGCATATATGCTTACTCTCAGGAAAAGAGGTTGAGACATAAGGTCAATAGAGACAGTCCTTTCCTGAGACAGTTTATGAGGACCTCTTGAAAAAAAAAAATAGCCCAAAAGTATGTCTGTAATGAGAGCTAATTTTGAGGTGGCTTCCATCATGTGGTTGGAACAAGATATGACATCAGTGGAACAAAGATACCAGGAAGATGCCAGGTGGGTTTATCAGTCTAATCAGTCTAAAAGACCAGGGCGTAAGTGAGGAGCAGAATCCCTTAAGATTATATGAATGTTGGAGTTATATTAAGGCATTTTCACTACATATTACATGGGCAAGTCTACTAGTTTAAAGGAAGTATGCAGACCTAGATAAAAGAATTGGGTTAACTATGACTGAAACATCTTCAAATTCTTCAATATCACAAGAACATTCTTATTTAGGTAGTTACTAAGGATTCTTTCATAGAATGTCAAATGAACATTCATTTTATAAAAATATTAGTTTAGGAAATGCATGCATAATAAAGAACTCTTCTAGTTTTCTAAAAATGCCTCTTTTGGCATGCAACTCTAATTATAAGTCAGGTAATCATGCCCTGGAAAAATTACCATCATTTCATATAAGCTAATCAAGAACAAAGAATGAATGACAGTACTGCAATCTACTTGAGAGATTCTACTTTGAGTTAGTTCTCCAAAGGTTGCCACAAGAGTTTCTAACCACAAGAGAGGCTGAAAACTAGATTGTCACATTTGCTAAGTGTCTCATGCTTGGGTTATTTTGTACAGAAGATGTGTGGAAAGGAAATTAAAGGGATATGGGACTTGCTTAAATTATCCCCACAAATGTCTGTAGTGAAGTTACTGGGACTTTAGGGAGTGTTGAACTGAAAAACTCAGTCCTATAAAACTGTGAAGGGATTATACCTGAGGGGAATTTTGGTGAGACCTTAAAAATAAACTTCCTGAGCTTTAAAAAGTATTTGTAGAAGTCCTCTCTGCCCTCATGTGAATATGCAAGGATTACCTTAGATGGTTCTGAATCACTTACGATAAAGAAGATTCTATGAATAGCCTACCGACCAATACCTCTGACAAACAACTATCTCATTACATTCTCCCTTAAAAATCTAAATCATCCATTTAGTTCTTAAAAATTAAAGAATTACTCAAATGTTATATAGGGATTCATTTTAGTCTGATTCTACGGAACCTAGCATTTTATAATTTTGTCAAGTCCCTGAAGTCAGGTCTCTGAGTAGTTTTGAGCTTTGCTAGCAATTTGTTCATTCTTGATTTCTTCATACTCCTTGAAAAAAAGGCACAACTTGAACCAGAGAGTCTTTGGAAAAAAAATGTCAAGTTGCCCTCTAGAAGAGGGTTACTAGATGAAATATTTGAGCTATACTTTAATGTAAAAATTATTCATTGTTTATCTAAAATTCAAATTTAATTTGGTGACCTTTATTTTTATTTGTTAAATTCGGTGACTCTATTCTAGAATGAATAACCCTAATCTCAATTAGAATTTAACATTGGTATGGAATTTAGAATTACTCTAAATCAAGCTTCCACTGAGTTATAATATTAACAATGAGACTATAATTTACTGGAGTACTTGTAAGATTGGAAGCTTATTACCTTCTGTCCCAGAAATCAGATTTTCAGTAACTGCTAATGTCTAGCATGTCCCCACTTTCACTGTGCCCATGTATGTTTTGGGGCAACATTTTTTTGCTGTTTCTAAATATGGTATGTTGAATTTGGAAATTCTGTGTTTCAATCACTTTCTACTTGTTAAAAAGATAGAATTCAAAAACAGATCATAGTGTTTCTGACTTCCTGCTTTTGTGGGTTAACTTCATGACAACTATTACCTAGCTAGAATCCTATCCAATATTTCTTATTACAGAAATATTTCTACTTCTAAGAAATGCAAATGGCAAAACAGGCATAGAAAAAAATGTTCAATATTCCTCATAATCAAGGAAACCACAATGAGATACCACCTTACACCAGCAAGAGTGGCACATATTAAAAAAAAAAAAAAAACAGGAAACAAATGTTGGTGAGGATGTGGAGAAAAAGGAACTCTCCTCCACTGCTGGCGGAAACGCAAACTGGTCCAACCTCTATGGAAAGCTGTATAGGAGTTCCTCAAATCTCTAAAAATGGAGCTTCTATATGACCCAGCAATTCCACTCCTGGGAATATATCCAAAGGACACAAAAACATTAATCCAAACGGATACATGCACACCTTTGTTTATTGCAGCATTATTTACAATAGCTAAGATATGGAAACAACCCACATGTCCCAAAATTGATTACTGGATCAAGAAGATGTGGTATATATATACAACGGAATACTATTCTGCAAACAAAAAAGATAAACACATGCAATTTACAGGAACATGGATGGAGCTAAATGGGATCATGCTCAGCGAAATAAGCCAGAAAAATAAAAATATCTAATGGTCTCACTTATAGGAGGAATATAGGAGAGCCAAATAAGAGATCAAGAGGAGAAAATAACACACGAAACAAAAACAAAAACTAGCAGGCATCCACAAATAAGAGACATTCTACAGGGGAGGGAGAGAGAAAGAGCACAAGGGACTGTGGTGATGGCTCACAGGTGACTTGGTGGTGGGAAACCTACGGTGAATACAAAATATTGTAAAGGATATAAATAAAAAATAAATTCAAATATAAAAAAATACTTCTAGTTCTTTCATTTAGCACTTTTCTCAGGTTGTAGCTTATTCTAGGATCTGTTGTAATTTCCTCACGATGTGCTGTGATAAACCAACCTTCCTTTCATCTTTTCTCTAAAACCTTTATTCAAAATCTGAGTTCAATTAGAATCCTCTTTCCAAAACATGCTTCTGACTTCTCCATCAAGTATTTTATCTCATTATCATTAATGGTTTTTAAACCTCTCATCTCTTTTGAATCAATGTTCCTTTAAGAGTCTCAGACCATACAATCATATCTTTACATTTTCTCCCACTTTCATACCTCAAACATGTTTAGTGATTATAAGTACAGAATATGTCTTCATCCTCAGATGATTTATACTTTCTATGTTCCCAGTGCTTGCTGTTATTGCACATTTGCCAAATTTAAGCCTGATTTACCTGTTGGAGTTTTTACTACTTTCCAACAAATAGAGCTGTCCACAAGAAAGTCAAGTATTTATTATAACTGGCACACCCCTAATTTTTAAAAAATCAGAATGAGACTTTCTAAAGTTATCTTCCCCACTGAAATCTGCTTTTGTGCTGCTGTTAGATCTCTGTTAAGAAAAATATCAATATAATACAGCCAAAAATAATCAAAATGTCACATGTTACAGGATATACTACAAAAACTGCCATTGTGCTTGTGGGACTATGTTAGAGGTTGCAAAATGTTTTCATACCTTATTTCATATGCATTACAATCATGCAAGGTAAAAGTATGAAGAGTTCTTGTTTATTTTTCATGGATTACTACTAAAAGTAAGACTGGTAAAATGCAAGGTAGCTTGGTTAACAAATGAATGGCTGAAGCCATATTTAAAAATAATTAAAATCTAATGTTTTAATAATGTCAGTTTTATTTTTCTCTCCTTTTCAACTTGTTTGGTTCTCCATTTATCTTTATGCACTGTCTTCTTTTACTGCCACATATTCAGCCACTTTGTATTTTCATGAATTGTTATGATCTTTTCCATACTGTCAATTTTTTCTGCATCTATTAGATGTATTTTAAAAATAAAATAAGGTTAATACTATTCTGTGTCTTCATGTTATCTCTAAATACTTGAAGGAATGGGAAGATACAAGTCCTTTACTAGATGTCTTAAATATCCATATATTTGATCACTTTGGGTCCAATATTTTTCTTCTTCCTTTATCTTCAATTCTTTACAGAACATGTCTGCTTAATCAACATGGACAGGTAGACAGACAGACAGACAGACAGACACACACACATACACACATATACCTCTCTACCTTTGTAATTTACCTAAGAAAAAAATGCATGTTTGATTCAATTCAATGTGATTGTAACTGTTTATTCATCTCAACTCTTTGCATTGTATGCTACATGGATTCATGCTGGTTCTTAATATACTGGTCCAAATTATGCCCTGGCATAATTTATTCTCCATTTATGCATGTATATAGTTAGGGGTATCTATATCTGAGCATCTATGTCATAAAAAAAAAATCTTTATGACATAAAGAAAAATGTATATTTAAATTCTCCTATATCCTCCATTAATGTGAGTGACCCCTCAGTAAATTCACTGAACAATAAATTATATATATATATGCATATGTGTAATATATATATATGCATGTGTGTATATACACACAGACACACACTGAAAAAGACTGAGATTACATTCTGTGATTGCAACAGTATACAAAATTGTTGTATTCATGAATACATGTGAAAGAACAAATTGTAGTTTGGTATTCAATGCCTTTAAAGATATAGTCAAACCTTAAGTCATATTCCTCCTTTAAACCTCAAGCATTCACATAACTCAACAAAAACAAAGCCAATAATCCAGTCAAAAAATGGGCAGAAGAGCTAAAAAGGCACTTCTCCACAGAAGAAAAGCAAAAGGCCAACAGGTACATGAAAATATGTTCAACATCACTTATAATCAAGGAAATGCAAATCAAAACCACAATGAGATACCACCTCACACCTGTGAGGATGGCACACATTAAAAATACAGGCAAAAACAAATGCTGGAAAGGATGTGGAGAAAAAGGAACTCTTCTACACTGCTGGTGGGAATGCGAACTGGTCCAACCACTATGAAAAGCGGTATGGTGGTTCCTCAAACTGCTAAAAATGGAACTTCTATACAACCCAGCAATACCACTTTTGGGAATCTACCCAAAGGACACAAAAACACTAATTCAAAAGGATACGTGCACCCGTATGTTCATTGCAGCACTGTTCACAATGGCAAAGGTATGGAAGCAACCCAGATGTCCAAAAATAGATGACTGGATCAAGAAGATGTGGTACATATACACAATGGAATACTACTCAGCATTCAAAGAAGATAAACACATGCAATTTGCAGGGATATGGATGGATTTAGAGGGGATCAAACTCAGCGAAATAAGCCAGAAAGAAAGAGAAAATTATTCAATGGTTTCACTTATAACAGGACTATAAGGAAACCAAATAGGAGAGAGACACTGAGTTGGGGGGGAGGGGAGAGGAGGATAAGGGCACAAAATGGAGTAGAAAAGGACACAAGGGACCACGGAGATGGATCACGGGTGAACTGGTGGTGGGTTACCCAAGGGGAATACAAAATGTAAAAGATATAAATAACAATAAAAATATACATATTAAAAATAAATAAATAAATAAATAAACCTCAAGCATACTAGATTTCTTTGCCATTATGAATGCATACTTCATCTTCTCTGTCCTCCAATTCTCTATTTAGGCTGTTTCTTTGCCAGAATGTCTTTTATATTATTTATTCCTTTTTCCTACAACATTTATACTTTAATGGACATCTAAAATGCCACCAATTTAAAAAAGATTCCACCTTTCCTAAACCTCAACTGAAGTAATCATATTATTCTCTGAATTCTAACAATACATTAGAAACTCTTAAAATGATTTACGCCATGTTACAATTACTTATCTGATACCATATTATAATCTTTCTGAAGCCATGATTTATGTCTAAATCTTCTTTAATCCTGTGCAATTCCTAACAAAATATTTTATGCAAGTAGGAACTCAATCAAATGTTTAAAATATTATTTAATATTTTTTAAATATTATTCAATTTCAAAAATGTTTAATTGAAGAATATCTCATTTGCATTAAGCTATCTTCCCACAAGGAGAAAAATAATCTGCTGTGGACAAATCACAAAGTTTCATAGTATTTATTGTAAGCAGATTATTACCTATCTGTTTCATTTTCACTGTAACTGGTTATGTGCAGAATAGAAACAGACCTATGTAAGGTCTAAACTGTCACAATTTATAGATTGAGCTCTTACTCTGAATGCTTTGTAGCTTGTTTGTGAGATTATAAGAAAACAAATTTTTAGGTGTGGATTAGATTCTGGATTTTGTTTCATTTTGTCTTTTATAGTGTATGACATGACTCGATCTTAGCACAGGTTTTCAGGTAGCAGCTCATGTGTGGGAAGTTAAAGGAAAAGACAGACAAGAATATACAATAGAGGGAAAGGAAGCAAATTCTGAACCTCACTTATACAGATTATTTAACTGATAGCATGTCATCATTCTTTGCTAAGTTTATCTTGTTTGGATGGATAATATAAAGTATTACAAAGAAATCAACATATTAAATTTTTACCAAGAGTCAGGCACTAAGTGATTTGCATGAATCATTTTATTCTATTCTAGCAATTTGTGATACTGGTAGAATCACTATCCCCTCTTTATTGAAGTTGAGGGTCTGAGATTTATGTACATCTACAAGGTCAATGGCCAAACCAGGGTTCACATTTCAGCCCATCAGTTTCCCATGATCACTCCACTATACACACTGAAAAAATTCAAGAATGATGTATACAGTGACATTTTGACTGGACTTCTCTCTTTTTTTTTAGATTTATTTATTTTTGCATACAAATTGGGGTGTAGGCCAGAGGTGGGGGGTGGTGAGAGAATTCATCAGAGACAGAGCGCGGAGCAGAACAGGCAGAGCAACTGAAGTACACTGCTGAGGGAGCAGTGGGCGAGGCAGGAGAGGTCTGCTGCGCCATGTGGGAATCCCCCTGGCCGGGAATCGAACTCATGCTGCAGTGCCTCTGGATAGCTTCATATTGCTGCACTTAACCTGTTCGTTGCGCAACCAGGGAGGCCCTGGACCTATTTTTCTTATATTTCTCTGACATTACTTAATTGGGCAGCTTTAATTCCTATAAAATTCCATGCTGTAAACATTCTGAAAAATTAAATAATGAAGGCATAATCCTAGGTCAAAGAGTAAGTAGCACTTCCTCAAATATTTTTTCCTCTTAAGGGAACATGATGAAGTTAAAGGGAAAAAAAATAGCACAAAGGGGTTTTAGAGTCAGGTTGCAGAGTAAAGCTCAACGAAATTCAAAGAAAACCAGGAGATGGGGAAAAAAGCCTCAAAACAGGGCAGCTGAAAGAAGGCCAGATTCTCTAAGCATCTCAGTAGATGAGTTTTACTATCAAGAAGATTGGGGTGTCACCCTATTGAGATCCTCTTCAAACACATGCCCCCCCAGCTTCAGAACTTGCTTTGAACATAAGATATTTGAATAACTCTTTGAACCTACGCATTTCTCAGCAGAACACAGGAAAAGAGCTGATTAGAAATTTAAATTTCAGAAACATTCAAAACTGCAAAAGAGAGATTTCTTCCCAAAACACTGTGCAGTGCCTTTCAGGGAGTCTTATGTACCATAAAAACAAAAAGGGATAAATACATTTGCATCCATGCCAGAATGGACTGTTTGAAAATATGCAGAATGGGACTATGTAAAGAGAAAAATTATGTCAGTCTTTAATTATTCAAAGACCTTTTATGCACTTAGTAATCTTAGTTGAAATAATGTTCTTATTAATCTTTTGTACACCCAGCAGCAGGTAACATCAGTTTGTTATATTTAGTGCAGGTCCACTGTTGACACTACTGCAGTGAACTTAGTAAAGACTGCATATACACAGAAAACAGACTCCTAGACTTTAAGCATCTTTCAACGTAATGAAAAACAATTAAGTACATGAAAAAGTGCTTACTATTACGAAAGCACACAGATGTATTATCATCTGTGTGAAATGTACCATATATCTGTACCACAATCACAGAACCTCTATTCTGTGCTAAGCACTTCAGACCTGTCGATGTTGCAGAGAGCACAGACTTTGTTTTAATTACCAACTTGGCTGTCTTTTCCCCCAAAATACTGTTTCAAGTATGAAGGAACCATTATTTCTACCTATTAATGTATATACGGTGTTTTATATATTACAAGTGCTCAAAAACTATTTTTGAATGAATAACAGAAAAAAAATGTCTTCAGTCACTTTGACATGTTCAAAAATCACCTGAAATTTTGTCCTTTGAAAACATTTTTTTTACCCATATTTGCTTCTTTTAAGCTACAAGTGAAATAATTTCTTGTATAATAGTGATAATTAAATGACTACTCACAGAAAAAAAAATGTAAAATGAAGGTAAATTTGATTGGGAAAGCTTCCCGATCCACCTATATTCATCAGAAAGTACCTTTTGTGGTGTGACGTCATGGTCACACATCATTCATTCTACATTTATGTATTAAACAACCACACTTTAGGCCAAAAGTAGAACAGAAAATTAATAGCTCATTCTTAGGGAGTTTAATTTTATGGTCAGAGGTAGAAAATCAGTAAGAGCAACAAATAAAAATTACAAGCCATGATTATTTGCTAAAGTAAATTGTAATAGTGACAGAGAATCCTAATTTAGTTCCAAATAGGGCCCAGGATGATCAAAGCCAAATTTCAGACCTTTCAATTAACTACTCTCATTCCAAAATGCAATTGCAACATTTCTTCAAAGCTGATTGCTAGGTATGCAGACTGAAATAACCCAGTATCTAATCTGATAACTTGCTTTTCACTAAGATATAATAGTAGTTAAGAATAGTATCTCAAACAGCAGCCTAATACAGGGTAAAAACAAAAAAAAAAATTTAGTTTAGCCTATCACAATAAGTCAAGTAGAATTATTACAGTTGAATCCAAGGAATCTTCAAGTAGTTTTTATACACACTAAAGTTAGATCCAACACCTTATGCTGACTAGGCTTACTTAACACTTTGTGTGCCAGCTATTTTCTGTGCCACCGCATGAATGGTATAAGCATTCAATAAAACACACACAGCTCCTGAACTACTGGATATATTCTAATGAAATTTTATGTTTTTTTTTTGTTTGTTTGTTTGTTTTGTTTGTTTTTTTTTTTTACATACAAGCTGGGGTACAGGCCAGAGGCATGGGGCGGTGAGAGGGTTCACCAGAGACAGAGTGGGGAGCAGAACAGGCAGATGAGAAGTACACTGCTGAGGGGAGCAGCGGGTGAGGCAGGAGAGGTCTGCCCCACCATGTGGGATTCTCCCCAGCCCCACAGCGCAGTGCTCAACTGCTGCGCCACCGGGGAGGCCCTATTTTAATGAAATTTTAAATGCATAGAGATTAAAGCTTCTAGACTGAGTACGATAAAAGAAATAACTCCTAATAGTTCCAAATAAATCCACCGTGGTCAAAAAACCATCTCTGAGTTTCATACCTGGTTATTTAGTTGAAGCTCTTCTTTTCTAAATCCAATTCTAACATGGATTTTCAATGAATTATTTTAACACGGTATCATATAAATTCAATAGAAATCATGGGGAAAAAGACATAAAAAAGCACTTTGAAAGAAACACCAAAAACAACAGTCCTCTTCATCAAAGAATATAATATTAGCATAGATAATGCTTGGAGAACATTACTTTTCTAGAAGAAAACATGAATTCTATTTGACAACATTTTTTGAAGTTTTCAGTGAATTCCAAACTAACCTAAACATTTTTAGCTTTATGTGTTACAGCCTATGTGTAACTGACAAAATAAGCAATGAAAGGTGATCACATGTTGCAGTGTTTTTAATGATACAGGAGCTATATTTGGAGTTACCAGACCTAATAGTAGCCTACCATAATTTTTTTAACAGTAAGCAGATCATTTAATTCCTATGAGCATTAAGTTCCCTAATCTTCACAATTTCGATAGCAGTACCAATATCACACTTGTAGGAAAAAGAAGCAAATTGAATGACCATAACATTTTACTCTGAAGTAACATGTAAGTTGAATAATCATCATTTTCATAAGTATTTTTTATCAATGTCAAACACGTGGTATTATAATGGAATATTGAAGGAATCACTTGATTAACTATACTATAACTAAACTTAGGAAACAGAAACCATAATACATCATATGCCAAAACAGCTGCTAGTGTTTAAAAGGAATGAGTATGAGTGAAGCACAAAACCAGAAGAATAAATACAGTAATTATGAAATATAAAATAGAGTCCTTGCACAGATTAGTATCAGAGAAATATAATTCTCTGTACATAATGTAAAATATATATTTGTATATATTCATGCTATTCAACATTTTTGTAATGGTGTGGCCTTATCCTTATATCTGAGCTTTTATTCCTTTCTTAAATGATAATCTAAACTATGAAGACAACAGCAATATCATATGAAAGTATTTAAGATTATTTTCTTTCTGCATATCAAAATTGTTACAGCAATTCTTGGGAAACATCAAAGGATTATTTCGTCACCATGTTTTCCTTCTAAAGAGAATATATTTATTTTTCATGGTGCATGACATACTGCCAAAACTCACCTTTTTTCAAATTGATAAAATATGCCCAGGATCATGATTCACTTTAGTTGAAGATTATGAGTAATACAGTCTGTCATTTCACAACAATCATTTGGTGACCATGGAATAAGGTATCATGTTGTTTAAGAATAATCTATTTAAAATCCTTTGGAAATCTATTTTCTACCCCAGTTTGCATCTACCTTTTCTTTTTCGTAAGTATTACTGATACTTTAATTTCAGGGAAAATTCCAATAGTAACAGTTTTATCAGAAAATCATCATGAAGTTCTTTGTCTAGAAGGGGAGATACGATTTATAGCTATAAGAAAAGCAGTTACAACTCCACTCTTTACAGGATAAATAAATTATTAAAGAAAAGGGTTAGAGATATTTTGTTGAAAAAATAACATTTGAGCTGGATCTTGAAGATAGGGAGAATTCAGATAGTCTGAGATGGAAGAGCAGGATATTCCAAAGAGAGCAGAAGCATAAAAAATTTGTAAAGGTATTGTAAATATTTCTATGTACTCAATATAGCATATCATAGAAAACCTTATGGAATAAGACAAAATTAATATGAAGAGCAGATAAAGATGTGAACTTTACAATGTACAATTTTGGTAAAAGGTAATGGCATATGAGAAACAAGTTTGGAATGATTATCAGTGGCATGGAAAGAGTTTGGGGGAAAATAAAATAGGGAGCTTGGTTAGAACATTATGACAATTGTCCTATCAAGAAATAGTACAAGCCTGGAAGAGAGGAAATGCTACAAAAATGAAGAAAAGAAGGATAAATGTATATAGAGAAGATTTTCCAGGAAATGGAAAGCAATCAGGTGAGGGAAGTAAATGAAAATGATTTATTTAGTATAGGTAACTGGTAATATACTTTATTAAAAGGAAGAGGGACAAATGGGAATAAAGAAAAAGGAGACAGACTGAGTATTAATAATCATACATATATATGAGTATCTTTTCCTGTGTCTGCTAATGTCTGGTCTTTGACCTCAGTTTTAACAGTGTTCTTAAAACCCCTGTAATTTCTGGATAGGTATCAGTGTCTGACACAGAGCTCTAAACTTTAAATTCCTTGAAATTTCCTGGGTGATCAAAATATATTTTGTTGAAATGAGGTGATTTTTGGTCAGCTCCTGATGGGAGCTGGTCACTGGAAAGATAAAATCATGATTAGAAGTTTGGAAATTTCAACTTCATTTACTATTTTGTGGAAGGAAATGAGGGACTGGAAAGTAAGTTTTTATTTGACCATGCCTACATGATGAAGCCTCTGTAAAAATCCCAAAAGCACATTGCATGGAGAACTTCCAGGCTGCTGAACACATCAACTCTTGGAGGGTAGTCCATTCTAACTCCAGAGGCTCAAAAGTTCATGGGCTAGGCAATCTCCTAGACCTTGCCTTATGTATCTACATCTGGCTGTTCATTTATACTCTTTAACATGTCCTTTATAAGGAGCCCTCATACACTGTTGGTGGGAATGTAGACTGGTCCAGGCCCTGTGGAAAACAGTACTCTGAAAGGATAGATGCACTTCTATGTTCATGGCAGCACTTTTTTCAATAATCAAGTATGGAAACAACCTAAGTATCCAATGACAGAGAGGTGGATTAAGAAGGTATACATGCACAATGGAAAATACTTAGCTATAAGAGATAAAATCGGTCATTTGTGACATGTATGGAATGGAGGGGATTATGCTAAGTAAATAAATCAGAAGGAAAAAGACAAATACCAGATGGTTTTACTCATATGTGGAACACAGAGCAACAAAACAAAGGAATGACAAAACTAAATCAAAACAAAACCTATAAATATGACAACAGAATTGAGGCTATAAGGGAAGGAGAGTATGGTTGGGCTCAAAGATGAGAGGGAGCGCAATGGTTTACAGAAAAGGGCTACAGGTGCTTTGGTGTGGTGTGGTGACATTCATCTGTAGAGGTATGAACCTATTCTCTAAATCATATGTATGTTGTAATCAATGTTATCTTTATAATAAATCAGCAACAACAAGCACTTGTTTCCCTGGATTCTGTGACTCCAGCAAATTATTATACATGAGGAGGGTGTTGTGGGAACCTATGACATGTAACTAAGTCAGACAGAAACTGTGGGTAACCTACTTCTGGAATTGACTTATGGAGTGCAGTCTTGTGGGACTGAGTCCTTAACCTGTCTGTGCTAACTCTAGTTAGTGCCAGAATTGAACTCAATTGCAGGACACCAAACTGACACTGGAGAACTGATTAGTGTGGCCACTTATTTGGTGGTCAGAGCAGTACAAGATTAGAGTGAAAAAGGGAGAGTTTTCCTTTCCATATATCAGATTTATAAGATTAAAAAAAAAGTATTCTAGGGATAATGAATTTGACATTTCTAAGAAAACTTTAAATGGAAATGTTTAAAGGGTAACTGAACTAGTTGAGGTAATGTTAACTGCTATAACAGAAAAACCTCAATATCTAAGTGGCTTAGCATAATAAATGTTTATTTTTTGCTCTGTGTAAAGCCTAGTAAAGGAATATAGAGGAGGGAGTCTGTTCTATGTAAATTTAGGAACCTTAGATTAAAAGTTTCTATGACTTTTAACACATGGCTTCCAAAGTGTGTATGGGAGGTATATTCTGAAATTAAGGCAGAATTCATAAGAAAAGATGACATTCCAATGGAAAGAGTATAGAAAGGGGAGCGTGAAAATATGGGCACCTTGAGATCATATAAAAGAACATACTCTGTTTTTCTTTGGTATATTTCACTAAACACATCCTCTAGGTCTACCAACATTATTGCAAATGGCAGGATTTTACCTTTTTTCTACAGCTGAACAGTATTCTATTCTGCAGATATTCCGTATCTTCTATATCCATTTGTCAGTCAGTGGGCATTTAGGATGTTACCAGGTCTTGGCTATTATAAATGATACTGCAAAAAATATGGGAGTACAAATAGCTCTCCAGATTAGTGTTTTTGTATTTTTTTGGCTAACATTCAGAAAAAGAATAACAGGATAATATGGAATTCCCTTTTTTAATGTTTTGAGGAAACTCCACATTGTTTTCCATAACTACACCAATTTACATTCCTAACAACAGAGTATAAGGGTTCCCTTCTCTCCACATCCTCTCCCAACAATCCAATTAAAAAATGGGCAGAGGATCTGAACAGACACTTCTCCAAAGAAGACAGACAGTAATAGGCACATGAAAAGATGTTCATCATCTTTAATTAGAGAAATACAGATCAAAACAACAATCAGATATCATCTCACACCTGTGAGAATGGCTATTAACCAGAAGACAAGAAATAACAAAAGGTAGCACTTTCAATATTAAAAAATCAATCATAAATGAACCATGCCTTACATTAAAAATAATTTAGACCATTTGTATTATCTGTGTCGTAATGTATTTCAAATATAAAAAATATATGAAATATTTAACATGTAGATAGATCACAAAATCACTGCCAAAGTTTACTAGATGAGGTAACTGGTTCTTTATTATTAAATGAAAATTACACATAGAATATGTTCATAAAAACCACAGTACTTTATCTTCAGTATGTTAGTTGTTTTCTGGTTTGTTTGTTTGTTTGTTTGTTTTTCAGGAAGATTAGACATGTGCCATATATGAGTATCTTTAATCCTCTATCAGACCCTGGTTTCCATGTATCAACGGGTATCATGCTCCACTAATCCTGGGTAGGGCAAAAGATGGAGTATTTTCTGACTGCACAAACATGACTTGATACCTTATTGGGACTCACTGCTTCTCTGAAGTGTGGTAGACTAGAGATGGTCAGTCATTATTCAAACCTCCATCAGAGACAGCTTTCCCCTGTGCCCTCATTCATCTTCTGGGAACACCCTACATGTCATATTTAGAAGAAATGGTAATGTGCACAAATTCACTTCTGCAGCTTATACCAAGACCTGAGAATTCTGAATGATGTTTGGCCCAATCCCCAAAATTTTATTCTACAATGATTTTGCCTTTCCTGGGGCTGTTGTCTGGGTTTGTTTGCTTCATTTTAAGTTTTGTACGTAGGAAAAAAAAAAAAAAAAAACACTTCAGGATCAAACACTGGCATTGGCCAATGTTCCCAGACTCTGTTTAAATCAGAGTCTCTAGTGCCTTTTCAAAACAAGAACTGATCATAATTTTTGTTTTATTTTGAAACCGTTCTCTCATTTTTAACTCCTTCAAGTCTGTGATTTTTTAAATAGCTTTCTTACTGTGGTCTGCTTCAGGCTTTCTTCACAGTCTTTGCCGAGAGTCTAAGAGTAGAACAGCCTATTTTTGTGTTCTCTCGAGGAGGCTTTTCCCTAGCCCTCCCCCTCCCTCATTGTGAGTTTGTTCCAGGCTGTTGCCTGCTTGATGTTTTGATGTCTCTCTCCATTAACTAACTCTTGCCTTTCAACCACTGAGCTTCAGTTTCTTGTTTACTGTCGTCTTTGTTACAGCTCTGGGCTTACTGCTTCAGTATGTATGAGTCAACAGGATCCTTGGAAACTCCCTGTGTCATCTCCTGCTCCTCCTCCACAAATTGCTTTACACCAATTTAACTTTCTGAAGAAAAGCACTGGCAATTCAACATGTAGACTGTATCTCTGGTCTCCTAAGCTGTGCTCATTTTAATTAATAGTAAGAGGTAGCGAGACTGATACATAAAAGTAAGTGGCTACCTACACTCTATCCTTGGAAAGGTATAGAAGCAAATCCTGTTCAGTGTGTATGCCTGAATCACAAATGAGATTCAGTTCCCTGATTTCAAAACTATTCATGTTTTTAGAAGATCTTGATCCAACCGCAACTATTCTCTTCTATTAACCCCTAGTAGTTTGCTTTTTTAGTAAACCTGCCCTGGTGCTTTCCCTATTATCTTGTATGTTATAATTAAACTCGTGTTTATGTGCCCCCACAAAACTGTAAGGCAGTTACACAGAAATAATGTTCCCATCTGTGTATGTTAGTGTCTAAGGTAGTACATGATGACAGTAGGTCTAAGTACATAGTTATTGGGCTGACAGATATTAAAGGTGGAGAAACTTACACCATGAACTTCTAATACATTCATTTTAACTGCAATATGACTAACCAGTATCAGGTTATTCAATTAGCTGATGTCACAGAAAATCCAAATAACAATGATTTAAATACAATATGCAAGTTTTTACCATGTAATGGGAAGTCAAAGGAAGGGAATTATTGGTACCAATTTGGAACTTCGACAATATCATGACTACAATTTCAGTAATATTCTTAGCCTTGGAAGGTGGCTTCTCCAGTTTTAGTTACCTATCTTCCAGGAATGAGGGAGGTAAAAAGGGCTAGAGCTAGATAAGGCAACATCTATATCAAGAAAGCAGGACTTTTCCAGAGACTCCATCATACTTATGTTTATATTTCACTGGACAAAATTATGGCAGATTATTTTTCATAGCAACAAAGAGGGAGGAGAAAACCAGGGAGAGAAGGCTTGTGATTTCTGTCATTTTGCCTCCACAAATAAGGAGAGGAGAATGTCTACTGAAAGTGTAAGAAATCTCTATCACAGAGGGGTAGTTTGATATACTGAAAAATGTATCAGTGCACATGGAAGAGAGAGAGCTTGACACTGAAGTCAAATTATGACAGCTGCACTATCCAGCTGATAGGAGTGAGGCATTCTGATTATGAACTTTAAAGGCTGATGTAAGCATGGGCTTCATAGGTATTCAAACACAATGTCACTCTATTTTTCATTCGGCCTCTTCACTAACATAATGGTTTTCTTGAGCACTTTCTACATACTGGATACTACGATACACTGACCTATGTAACATCATACTTGCCCTTAAGCTGCCCACTTTAACAGAATTTTTCAACAAGAAAAGTAAGCACATGGTCTTACAGCGGTCCACAGAAGAGGCACTTATTTGAGACTGGGTATGTACTTGAGAGTGGAAGTTTAATCTGGAAAGGGTTGTGATAGAAGGGGAAAAAAATGGAACTCATCAAATGAAGTGTCACTAGCATTAAAGGGTTACTTCATAGGGGCCTGCAGCCCTGGTGGTGCAAGGGGTTGAGTCTCAGCACTATGAAACTGTCTGCAGCACGAGTTCGAGCCCCAGCCAGGGAACTTCCCACATGGTGCAGCAGACCTCTCCTGTCTCAACCACTGCTCCCCTCAGCATTGTATTTGAGTTAATCCACCTGTTCCGCTCTCCACCCTGTCTCTGGTGAATCCTCTCACCCCCCAACACCTCTGGCCTACACCCCAGCTCTTGTATGCATAAGTAAATAAATGTTTTTAAAAAGTTACTGCATAAAGACAAAGGAAGGCAAAGAAATTGAAAACCACACTGGGATTTACTACTCTTTCAATGAAAAATACTACAGAGCTCAAAAGGTGAAGACAGTGGTAGAGAAGAAAGGTAAGCAAGAATGAAAGGGTCTTTTGGATAATAAAATATTAAATGATTTTTAAGATAGTATCAGTCCTATGTCTTAAGAAAATCATCCTAGTCCCACTTGGGGCAGTTTATTGGAGACAGGAACACTGGAGGGAGGGAATTCTGTTAAAGGACTATTATTTCACTTGCGCAAGTAAAAAATATAAGGGCTTAAACCAAAACAATATCAGAGACTGGGAGCCAAAACAGACAGTTAACCCAGAGATATGAGAGAAGTTAAAGTTAGTAACATACTCATCAAATGCCATGTGCGTGTATATACACAAGTCAGCAGGCACGGGGGGGGGGGGGGGGGGGGGGAGAGGGGGCGGCACGCTGAAAGGAGGGTAGAAATGAAAACAGAAAACTAAGACAACTCCCATCTCTTCACTCATTCACTAATTCAATAATGATAATTCAGCCATATGTCCTAAAGATAGCGGCGTTTGGTATACTGCATTACCAATATATACCTCCTAAAGATAGTGGTGTTTGGTATACTGCATTACCAATATATACCTCCTGATACCAACACATACACATCTGACCAAGCACAACATGAACCAACCTCAACAAGAAAACAGTGACTCAGAAATTGAGAAATCTAACAACAACTTGCTCTTAAATCATGGTTGAACAAGTTACTTTCTAAAGCAAAAATCAAAAACCAGAGGAATAATATGAACAAATATTATTAAGCAAAGACAAGTTCTCCTCACACCATGTTCTATGGTGAGTTACTCAGCAGCATCTAAACTACTTATTAATGAAATGAGAAACTTACTACATTGGCTTCTGTAACAACTGAACAATAAAATCTGTTACATACAGTATCAGGAAAAATTCTTACACCATAAGGGAAATTATGCAAGCTTTGCGAAGTCAATCCAAGTAATTAGATACTAAAATAGAAGAGCGAGGCACACAGGAATAGATTATGGTCCCAGATCCAGAGAAAACTAACATAAATGGGTGAGTTATAAGAATGCAACAGATTTTAAAATTAGCTTTCAATTATCCTGCTTCTATATTATGCATAAAGGTGCCTTAAATTTCAGTAACCCAAAATTCCTTGTCACTGCTGTCATGAGCTCATCCATGCTAATAACAAGAAATCTCTAAAACACTCCCTGGTCTTGAAAAAAATTGTATAGAAAGTAACGCTGCTCTTGGGCCTCCCTGGTGGCGCAGCGGTTGAGTGCTGCGCTGTGGAGCTGTCGGCAGCGGCGACGCGAGTTCGATGCCCGGCCAGGGAGAATCCCACATGGCGCGGCAGATCTCTCCTGCCTTGCCCACTGCTCCCCTCAGCAGTGTATTTCTGATCTGCCTGTTCTGCTCCCCACTCTGTCTCTGGTGAACCCTCTCGCCGCCCCACGTCTCTGGCCTGTGCCCCAGCTTGTATGTATAAATAAAAAAATAAATCTTTAAAAAAAAAAAAAGAAAGAAAGAAAGTAACGCTGCTCTTACTACAAGAAGAACACCCATATTAAAGCATCTACTACCTCTTTCCAAAGAGTGGTTTCTTCTATATATGTGTAAGTCATTAAAATAAATACACAGCCTCATGATTGTGAGTTCACTGTAAGTCAAATTTGATTAGAATCTTGGCTTTTCCACAAATGGCCAAGAGGTACATGAAAAAATGTTCAACATCACTTATAATCAAGGAAATGCAAATCAAAACCACAATGAGATACCACCTCACACCTGTGAGGATGGCACACATTAAAAGTACAGGCAAAAACAAATGCTGGAAAGGATATGGAGAAAAAGGAACTCTTCTACACTGCTGGTGGGAATGCGAACTGGTCCAACCACTATGGAAAGCTGTATGGTGGTTCCTCAAACTGCTAAAAATGGAACTTCCATACGACCCAGCAATACCACTTTTGGGAATCTACCCAAAGGACACAAAAACACTAATTCAAAAGGATACATGCACCCGTATGTTCATTGCAGCACTGTTCACAACAGCAAAGGTATGGAAGCAACCCAGACGTCCTAAAGTAGATGATTGGATCAAGAAGATGTGACATATATACACAATGGAATACTATTCAGCATTCAAAGAAGATAAACACATGCAATTTGCAGCGACATGGATGGAATTAGAGGGGATTATACTCAGCAAAATAAGCCAGAAAGAAAGAGAAAAATATCGAATGGTTTCATTTATAACGGACTATAAGGAAACCAAATAGGAGAGAGACACTCGGGGGGGGGAGGGGAGGATAAGGGCACAAAATGGAGTAGAAAAGGACACAAGGGGCCACGGAGATGGATCACAGGTGAATCGGTGGTGGGTTACCCAAGGGGAATACAAAATGTAAAAGATATAAATAACAATAAATAAATAAATAAATATATATATATATTTTTTTTTAAAAAAGAATCTTGGCTTTTCCAGTTAGTAAGATTCTTAGCCCAAGTCTCATCAATAATATAGAAATAATAGCATCCAGTTCCTATGACATTGCAAGAATACTCAAGAGGTATACAGCTCAAAATCTGGCATATAGTAGGCTTAAATATATATTAATGTAAAGAGTATATTAACAACATCCTGTAAAGTAGTTGGTTGTTTGCCTGTCCCTTTCACAGGAGAAGAGGTGAGGCTCTGAGTGAGTTAGGAGATTTGTCTAAGGTCACTGTGCCAGCAGATATGGAAACAAGGTTTCAAACACTAATTATTTATGGCATTTTTTTAAGCATTAAAAAATGCTCTGACATTCATATAACTACTAGTCTGAGTGTACAGCTTCAGAATTAAAGTAGAGAAGGAACTTCCAGAAGAAAATGAAAGTCAAGATAACCACTGCAAATAATTCATTATTATAATGTAAAAAATGACCAAGTTCAGCACACAGAACGCACTAGAAATGGTTAAAACTATAAAGAGAAATTAGTCTGGAGAAGAGACAGTAGGGAGACATTAAATTGCAATTATCAGATTTCCAGAAATGCAGTTTAGAATATTATGCACACTTTCACTTTGCAAGGGTGGTTAAGTAATCCTAAAGGACTAAATATTAAAATAAAGATAAAATTCCAGTTATGATACTCTGATATCAATTTATACAAGAATTTATAAGGATGGAGGTGATTTCAGAGAATCGATAAAAAATTCCATTTATGATTCATGAATTTTTATATTTTCAAGTTCTGTAAGCTATGGGGGATGCTGGATTATAAGAAAATGTCAAAATTTGGTTTTTTTCACACAAATAGATCATTCAGAAACAAGCATAATATCTAATTCTCATAAAATGTTCATGAGCTTAAGTAAAAGAAATTTGTTTACAGTGTGGCACTTAAAAGTTATTACAGCAAAGAATTTGATTATCCTGTAAAATTTTATCTCAGAATATAATCTCACACTAACTGACATATTACTGGTCATTAACTTGAACTGAAGACTTTTTGGGATTAGGTATTTCCAAATTCTACTTTCAAGTTGACTACTGACTCTAGATATACCCATGGATAAGGGCAAAAAAATAAAATTAAATACTTATTTCTCAATAGTTGGTTGCACACCATAAGAACCAACCTAACCTAGATTAAAGAGGCCCATCACCATCTAATAGCGATAGATCTTAAAAACAATGTCCACATTTCTTATTAACATGATTATACAATCACACCAGGGGGCGCTCTTAACACTTAAATGATGTATGACATTTTTAAACACGTGGTGGCCTCAGCTGGCCAAAATGAAAGATTATTTTTCTAAGCATACAGTACCTTACAACAAGTGCTTATCTTTTGAAAATGTTTGCTGGCAACACATTTTATTTTGCATCCAACTGCTTTTGTTGTCAAGACTATCAAGTAAAAACATTTCTGCTGATTTTGGAAACACTTGTCTATTTAAACCGGCATCTATCACATGTTCTTTCTATAGCTGGACTAATTCTGAATAATAAATAAGTTTTAAGAGTATATACAACTTTTAAAACTATTTCACTGTCAATTCTTTTTTTTTTACAAAATTTCCTACTAAACCTTTAGCTTTTTTCTATTTAAAAGGTGGGAATCTCTTATCGAAAATTGACATTCATAGTAAAATTGTCATCTAAGCAGTAATAGACATTTTCTATTTTTTTTTCATTACCTGGTAGGAACTCTGAAATTCAAATGCTCTTCTCAGAAAGTTGAAGATCTAGATTCCTGAAAAATATAATTGGAAATTTAGTGTGAATCTTCAAGGAAATAAAAACAAAAGGTAAGCATGAGCTATATTAGCCAGATAAAACTGCCATATACTACTCCATCTACAGTAAATGTTATGTACATTTAAAAAAATTAAAATTCTAAGACATTCTTAATTTAAAAAATTATACAAGTGATACCTGGTTAAATAAACTTTAAGAAATAACATGGAAAGGTAAGAATCACAAAGTATGTAAATGGAAGAGGACACAGTATTTGTCTTCCTATAGTGACAAAGAAATTTGTGACCTATTCTCAACCCCTGGAATTGAAATCAGTCCCTTTTTCCTATCAGCTGCTCTGTGAGTCACCATCTACCAGTGTCCAAATTTAAACAAGGAGATTCCTGGTCAAGGTAAACCTAATATGTATGGAGACTAGGCATTACCTCTTTGACTGAGTTCAGGCAAACAAAATGAACCTTTCACCAGCACACTGTCTTAAATCCTGTTGATAGGAATATATTCTCCATTCTTTAACAAAAGTAAGGGTTTAAAGTGAAAATATACCTGCATAAAATTATACATTTACTTACTACTTTAGACCACAGTATATGTGAATGACTGAAGTCCTACCTACCCAGAAGTAGATTTTAACAGTTTTCAATGAACCTGAAGGAAAGCCAAAAAAAATACAAGATGAAAAGAGCACAGATCACAAAGGAGAAATATCGCAGGAAGAGTATGTTCAGAGTGGCATCACTACCTGCTTTATTCTGTCTTGATGTTTGGCATGAAAACAAGTAGGCAAAGGTTCATAAAAACAAATGCAACCTTATTTGATGAGAGTTAACAAGTGACATGAACTAATCTGACATTTGTAAAAGTTGTATGAGTTTTTATTTACAAATGTTGTACAATGGTCTTGGGGTTCCATGGGGTCCATCCTGTTAGAAGCAGGGCCTGAGTCCATTGTTAGAAAACAGTTTACTTCCCACTAGGATGGAAGTGGTTGCCAGAGAGCCACCTATTGACCTATATTTTAGACAAAAGACCAAGAAATATCAAAAATGTTAAGGTTTGGGGCCTCCCTGGTGACGCAACGGGTTGAAGCTATCCAGAGGCGCAGCAGCATGAATTTGATACCCGGCCAGGGAGCTTCCCACATGGCACAGCAGACCTTTCCTGTCTCACCTGCTGATCCCCTCAGCAGTTTATTTCCATCGATCTGCCTGTTCTGCTCCCCACTCTGTCTCTGGTGAATCCTCTCACCCCTCGCCACACCTCTAGCCCACACCCCAGCTTGTATGCATATATAAATCTTTAAAAAAATTTTTAAAGGTTTGATAAACTGAATGTTAGGTGTAAGAAAACAGGAAGAGTGAAAGATGACACAAAGGTTATTGATCTGAAAGCACAGAGAGGTCATGTGAGACTTGGTGATCATGATTAAAGCAGGTTGTGGGGAAAAGTTATTTTGACTTTGGATATGTGCATTTTGAGATGTTTATTAGACATATCCAAGAAGATCAATACAAAGTAATCAGTTGATTAGACCAGTGGAGACTTTAAAGAAAGAAATCAAACGCTAAATATCAAAGTGAGAGTTGTCCACTCATAGACAATATTTAAACATGAAATAAAGAAGTAATTGCAGAGAACAGAGACTAGCCTGGGTGGGAAGACCTGGGGGAGCTTCATCATCCCTGCTTCCTGATGGTCATGCCTTCATTCTTTTTTCTTTTTTTTTTTATTTATTATTTGTATCTTTTACATTATAATGTATTCCCCAAGGGTTACCCACCACCAATTCACCCATGAACCATAACCACAGTCCCTTGTGTCCTTCTCTGCCCCATTTTGAACCCTTATCCTCCCTCTCCCTCGCTGAATCTCTCTCTCTTAATTTGCATATCTAGATTCCTGTTATAAGTGAAAACCTTTCAATATTTTTCTTTCTGGCTTATTTTGCTGAGCATGATCCCTTCTAACACCATCTATGCTGCTGCGAATTGTATTCCATTGTGTGTACCACATCTTCTTGATCTAATCATTTATTCTGGGGCATCAGAGTTGTTTCCATACCTTAGCTATTGTAAACAGTGCTGCAATAAACATATGGGTGCATGTATCCTTTTGGATTAGTGTTTTTGTGTCTTTTGGGTAGATCCCCAAAAGTGGTATTGCCAGGTCATACAGAAGCTCCTTTTTTAGCAGTGTGAGGAACCGCCATACAGCTTTCCATAGTGGTTGTACCAATTTGCATTCCCACTAGCAGTGTAGAAGAGTCCCTTTTTCTCCACATCCTCGCCAGCATTTGTTGTTGCCTGTTTTTTCAATGTGTGGTATCTCATTGTGGTTTTGATTTGCAATTCCCTGATTGTAAGTGATGCTGAACATTTTTTTCATATATCTGTTGGCCATTTGTTTTTCTTCTTTGGAGAAGTGTCTTTTTAGCTCTTCTACCCATTTTTTGATTGGATAGTTGACTTTGTTTTTGTTGAGTTGTGTGAGCTCCTTGTAGATTTTGTGATCAGTCCTTTATTGGCTGTATTGTGTGCAAAGATTTTCTACCAATTAGTGGGGTGACTGTTTGTTTTGGTTAATGTCTCTTTTGCTGTACAGAAGCTTTTTAGTGTGATGTAATCCCAGCTGTTTATCTTTGCCTTCACTTCCTTCACTTTGGGGCCTGTGTCTTTAAAAATGTTACTAAGATGTATGTCATGTATTGTTTTGCCTACGTTTTCTTCTAAATATTTTATGGTTTCGGGTCGTACGAGTAAGTCTCTTATCCATTTTGAGTTGGTTTTCATGCATGGCATGAGGTAGTAGTCTAGTTTAATTTTTCTGCATGTGGTCGTCCAGTTTTCCCAGCACCATTTGTTGAACAAACTGTCATTGTTCCACTGCATATTCTTTGCACCTTTGTCAAAGATTAATTGTCCATATATATGTGGATTGATTTCTGGGTCCTCTATTCGATTCCACTGATCTGTGTGTCTATTTCTGTTCTAGTACCGTGCTGTTTTAATTATTATGGCTTTGTAGTATAGTTTTAAGTCTGGGCGGGTGATACCTCCATTTTACTTTTTGGTCAGGAGTGCTTTGGGTATTTGAGGTTTTTTAATGGCTCCATATGAACTTCATCAGTATTCATTCTATTTCTCTGAAGAATGTCATTGAGATTTTTATTGGAATAGCGTTGAATCTGTAGATTGCTTTCAGTAGTATGGCCATTTTGATAATGTTGATCCTTCCAATCGATGAGCAGGGGATGTCTATCCATTTCTTTGTCTCTTCTTCCATTTCTTTTAACAATGTTTTATAGTTTTCTTTGATAGGTCCTTCACTTTTTTTTTTTAGGTTAATTCCCAGGTATTTGATTTTTTTTGTTTCGATTGTAAAAGGGGTGGTTTTCTTGATTTCTTCCTCTTCTGATTGTTTGCATATAGGAAGGCCACTGATTTTTGTGTGTTGACTTTGTATCCCACTAGTTTACTAAACTGATTATTTTTATTAGTTTTTCTGTGGAGTTTTTAGGGTTCTCTATGTACATTATCATATCGTCTTCAAACAGTGATCCAAAGCTAGATCAAGAAGAACTAGAACACCTAAACAGACCAATTACAAGCAGTGAAATCAAAACAGTAATCAAAACCCTCCCCAAAAACAAAAGCCCAGGACCAGATGGGCTCACAAATGAATTCTACCTAACGTTTAGAAATGAACTAGTGCCTATCCTATACAAACTTTTTCAAGAAATTGAGAAAGAATACTACAAATGTGTCCTATGAAGCTAACATTACCCTAATACCAAAACTGAACAAGGACAACACAAAAAAAGAAAACTACAGGCCAATCTCTCTAATGAACACTGATACAAAAATCCTCAATAAAATTTTAGCCAACAGAATCCAACAATACATCAAAAAGATAGTTCACCACAACCAAGTGGGATTTATCCCAGGGGCACACGGATGGTTCAACATCAGAAAGTCAATAAATGTAATACAACACATCAACAAAAAGAAAAATAAAAAACATATGATTATATCAATAGATGCTGAGAAAGCATTCAACAAAGTCCAACATCCATTTATGATGAAGGTCATGCCTTCTTTATAATCTCTCGAGTGTGGGAAAGACCAGAAACTGTTTTTAACTGATAGAACAAATAAAAGAACATGTGATGGGATGTTTATGAATTACATTGTGTGATTACACTAATACATTATATAAAAGAGTAACGTCAATCTTGCTCGAGTTTTTCCCTCATTAGCTGCCCATTGTGAATTAAGGCACCATATTGGGGAAACAGCCTCTAGACACTGAAGGCATCCTCTAGCTGGCCCCTGGCAAAATACCTGGTCTCCAGTTGACAAGAAAATGAGCCCTTCACTTATATCCTCAAGGAAATAAATTCTGCCAACAATCTCAGTAAGCATGAAAATAAATCCTTCTCTAGAGCATTCAGATGATACCACAAATGCCTACTGCAGTATTATAGAAGACCCTGTTAAACTACATAGACTTTTGACCCACAGAAATTGTGATAATAAATTTGTAAGTTTTGGTGATTTGTCATGCACCAATAGAAGAGTGATGCAAGCCTCGAGTTACCACAATATTTTTTGTTTGCTTTTCAGCAGATAACTTTAGTGAAGTCATAGACAGATTCTTGTTCTTTTGAGTTAAAGATCAAAGAAGATGGACAACAAATCTCTACGAAAAGGGTACCAACAAAATCGATCTGTCCTTTGCAGCTGTTGTTCCCTGAGCCTGGCATGTTCTCTTACACACAGCACATATCTACCATTCCCCTCTCAAGGTCCAAATACAACCTGGTCTCCAGGAAAAGAAAAAGTCCCTTCTACACATAAACTCTCACACCATGTTTCACATTGTGTGGTCACCATTTCTCTAGGCTGCTGGACTTCAGTAGGACAAATTGTTCCTTCGTTATTTCTCTAGCAAATCCCTGTATCTCAAGTCCCATATTCATGTGTGTGGGGGGGGAACGGAGAGAGCAGGGGGAGTCTCACCTTAGACAGTCACCAGCCAAGGATGTCAGACCACTGCTATCCTCCTTCCCACAGAAGACACCCCACCCCAATGGTGTGCCCCAGGCCCTGCCTTGCACTTAGCCTTAAGTCCAGACCTGGGTACTTTCCAGTCAAGTGTAGACAAAGGCCTGGGCCTCAAAAAATTGTTAGTGTCCATTTCCAGTCAAATTCCAGAGGCCATGTGCTTGTCTCACCCTACTTGCTGACCATACTTTCTCATTGTTGTCTTAAAACAGGGATTGTGACGGAAGATAATCTTCCAGGCTTCAAGAGTCATCCAGAAGATAGATAAACATTTTCCAATTACTGGAGGGAGAGGCAAACCACTTCTGAGGTGGGAACTGTTCACTGGAGGGAATTAGCAAGGACTTTCTCTTTTCAGAAAGTAACAAATCTTGGAGACAGCTGAGGGGAATGGAGTGTGCTTGTAGATTCTCCTTTATAGGTTCCAGTTTTCTGGGAAGAAGTCCCACATTAGTATTTACCCAGATCCACAGGATGGGCTAAAATATGGACTATCTTTATCAGATTAATGTTTTTGTTTGTTTGTTTTTTCCAGAGGTGCTTTTTGGTCAAGTACTCAATGTTTCTATCATGCAACTCTCTGACCTACTCATTCTCTTTTGAGTCTTCTCTTCTCACTCCACATATATTACCCTGAAGGATCCCATGAATGCCTGTGACTTCAGTCACCATCTATTGATATAAACTTAGGGCTTTCAAATCCTTACCTCTAGCCCAGACTTCTTTTCTACTCCTTAAGTAGAAGTGAATATTGTATGTATCACCTACTTGGACAACCTACAAGCCCTTCAAACTCAACATTTCCAAAGCTAAACTCTACATTTCTGTTTTCCCTCTTGTATTTCTTTTCCTAGCAAGTGTCACTACCACCTAGCCCAGCTGTTCAGAACTTAGAAATCATTCTTTACTCTCTCTGGTACAGTCATACCCAATCAAGTCATCCTAGTATAGGCTGTCCTATCATGCTAGTGTAAACCATGACCTAAATGGTCAAGTTAACTACAATATTTAGAAGCCAGGGAGATATGAAAAAAAAGAAAAAAATCCAAGGAAACAGAACAGTGAGATAGGGGAGAAACCAAAAGAAAGGCATTTCTCCAGAGCTTATCACCAGCTTCCTCAGAGAAATGTGAAAGAGAAAAATAGCAAAGGAAAGCTCAGTCCGCTGAACTATTAAAGGCGCATAGGCAATCCCCACTGAAAGACACAAGAGTAACCAGGTGGAGCCACCTCCATTCCAGCCTAGGTGTTCTTTCCCCCTTCAAGAATTAAGTGGGAAGAGGCAGTGAGTGATTCTTCACCGGAATTAACAGAAAACAGAAAGTGTTACCATTCATTCACTAATAATACTAGTTCTTACACTGAAAGATTTACACATTTTTTATTATTATTACTAATGGCATACCACTATTTTACATCCTTATTTCTTTTTTCACAATATAAGATTTTTCCCCTCAGATGTGATCAACCATAGTCTTCCACCATCGACCACTATACTCTTCTCCCCCATTTTCTTCCCCCCCATCCCCTGGCCCCTTAGCTTTTTTTATTAAAGTAATGATGACTTTTACTACAGATTTTTGAAGGGATAGAAGGGGGGGGTCTTGTAATCTTAGCAGATTACAAGGCTAAGTGAATGACATTCAGCCTTGTTAGGCTTCCTGAAATATCCAATTAGTGGTAAAGTTGTGCTACTTCACTATTTATAATGCTTTGAAGGTTGGTATTTTAAAACAGGCTAATGCTTAATACTAATCAAAGTCAGTTCATTTTAATTACCAAGTAGCTAACATAACCTATTTTTAAACTTTCATTGTTATGAGACATGTTTAGACTGACACTTTTTTAATCAACCAAATCTAATGAACATGTATTATCTAGAAGGCCCTGAATAAACTAGACATAATTCAATGAAAGACGTTGTCCTGATGTTTTTTGTACATTTATAATGTGTATGCAACATATACTATTTATAAAACACTGTCACACAATCAAAACCTATGTTATGCCCTAATGTGATTAATATTCAGCCTTTATCTAGATTTACATACAGTGAGTATCCCATTTTCCTAAAATGCTTTGAAAACAATTTCTTTTCTACTCATTCAAAGAAGATGTATCGAGATGTTGAGTACTTAGTTATACAGGAGCAACTGCATAAAAAATAGACAAGTATTCAAAGTTCCTATTCTGTAAGAGTGATACTATCCAAAATGGCATGTGCTTTTTCTTCTGTATCCTCAGCATGCTTTACCAATGTATAGGTATGTATGTATTTGTCAGTGTGTGCTTGTCTATATTTTCTCTACCTAACACATATCTTTATATTTACAGTATATTTATTTACATATACTCTAATAATACAGTTCTGCCCCTTGTACCATGAGCTTTTCCCAAGGGTTTACTCCATCACCAAGGCTAAATAATTATATGAAATGTTCCTATGTTTCATTTTGTTCAGTTTAGCACGTCATTACTCTCAGTAATGTCCCTGACACTGTGAAGCAAAGGGAAGTATGAGATCATGGCATGAAGACGTTTTCAACTTATCATTAACAGCTTTCCTCTTCTTTTTTTCCTGCCTATTCTCACTTGAATGTGAGCTCCTCCATTGCAGATTCCTATTAGTTTTTCACTGATGTAGCTTTTAGTACATAGTATAAGCATAAATATTTCCAAAATGAGGTGACTTTCATGAAAATAGAAATATACATAGACAAGTGAAAAAATACTGCTAAACATGTGAAAACCACTGAGGAAGACATGGCTCTGATACTGCCTTAGTCTAATGATCTTTACAATAAATTCTTAGAATTTATCACCCATAAAGAAAGCTTCACCTTTGAAATAATAAGTTACTTCTTTAGTTGGATATAAGATTACACAGTCAGTGTTTCTCTCTAATAGCTGTGAGACAACACAACCGATAAAGGACTGATAACAAAAATCTACAAAGAGCTCACACAACTCAACAAAAACAAAGTCAACAATCGAGTCAAAAAATGGGCAGAAGAGCTAAAAAGACACTTCTCCAAAGAAGAAAAGCAAATGGCCAACAGGTACATGAAAAAATGTTCAGCATCACTTATAATCAGAGAAATGCAAATTAAAACCACAATGAGATACCACCTCACCCCAGTGAGAATGGCGCACATTAATAAAACAGGCAACAACAAATGCTGGCGAGGATGTGGAGAAAAAGGAACTCTCCTACACTGCTGGTGGGAATGCAAATTGATCCAACCACTATGGAAAGCTGTATGGCATTTCCTCAAACTGCTAGAAATGGAACTTGCATATGACCCAGCAATACCACTACTTGGAATATACCCAAAAGACACAAAAACACTAATCCGAG